>BROJ01000303.1:0-113847 GCA_026008555.1 Fistulifera pelliculosa | reverse complement strand
TAGTCAACATCCGTACGTCGTCCGGCGTGTCCCATTCCACTTCAGTCCCTTTCCATTCCGTCCATGACCGGACTCATTTGCAATCGCGAGTCCATTCCCTCCACACTTCCATCTTGGAATGTCCCATCTTCCACACTTGCGTTTCACGCATCACTGGTCGCTAAAGCACGTGTTCCCGAATCAGCTTCGTCTCGTCACTTTTCATTGAAGATCCGCCTACTTCTTCTATGAAACGACGATTGACTTCAAGTGTGTTTGATTCTAGAACGACGATTAGAAACCAGACATTGCATTTCATTTCATTTCAAAACAGAATAACAAGCTTATAATTTCTATTTGTTAGCCTGACGAATCGAGTTTTCCCCTTTCACACAGCTAGAATTAGGCCTCTCGTTGTGGTGTTGAAAGCATTTGGCAAGTATCTGAATCCTGTTCCGATACGACACGTTCACTTTGTGAAAACTTACTGGTAGCACTGCATTGTTTCATTTCCTTTCATTATGAGCAAGGAAACCTCCTCTGAACCGGAGATGAAGTCCACTGACCTCGAGGTCGGCGTGGAGGCATCCTCTCCGACACTGGCGTCGGCTCCTTCGAGTTGACTACTCCCATCTCGGGTACCCGATCAAGCCTCCCGGCTCGACGGCTATGACTTCCAACGTGGCTGCTCCCGGCGTCTCTACGCCGGCGATTGACGCTGGAACGTCGACAACGGTCCCTCCTCCTCCTTCGACTCCCGAGCGGCTCACGCCCCGGAAGGCTTCCGGCTGGTACGCCGTTGGTCCTCCTCCTCTTGCAACTCCCGGCACGTTTCGTTCTCCGGAAGGCTTCCCGATTGTCGCGATGACCCCGCCTACGATGGGCGTTTCGTTGACTACAAGAGTGTCAAACTCGGTGGCGAACCCAAGGCTGATTGGTCTGGGTTGGCTGCGCCATCCCGCGGCACACCGATGTGTCTCCGCCGTTTCTGATTCGAACGGACAAAAGAACTACGCTGTTCGCACGACGCTTCCGGCCGACTTTGTGCTCAAGAAGAAGTGCGACCTCACGGATTTGATGTCGACGCTCAATCGTCACCTCAAGCAGCACGGTCTCGACACGGTCATGTACGTGCCGGATCCGGATTGGCCAGGCAAGGTTGCCTACGTTCCCGGATTACACGCGCATCGACTGGATGAAGGTGCGCGGCGTGGAGGACTGGATGGCGAACAGTTGGGATCAATATGATCTCGACAACGACGCTGCTGCCTACGAGCTCTTACTCAAGGTTTGTGACAAAGACATGCGCCGCACGATCAATCCTTACCTGGTGATGACGAAGAAGGACCTTCCCGCGAGCATTCTGTTGGCTCTCATCATCTCGCAAGTTGAGCACGTCACCGCTTGACGTATCCTCCATGCGTCCATGCGCCGAGCTAATGAAGAAGACACCCAAGAGTTTCAGCGGCGTCAACATTCAAGCTTTCAACGAAGATGTGATGATGCCGGCGTGAAACTCGAGCAGAGTCGTCAGTTGACTGAGGAAGTCATGACTTGGCTCGTTTCGACATTCATCTCTGCAGATTGATGGGTCTTCGAACGCCTCCGCGAGAGTACTTCGATCAGCTGGTTGATTGTTATGAAGGCGGGCGACGCGTCCCAGACGATGATTATGAATCGCCTCGGCAGTCTCCATTGGGAACACATCCTTACCGAGCGCTCAAGTTGTACCGCGACATGGTTTCGTTACAACCAGTGGCCGCATCAACCGTCTCGCGACACGAAAGTTCCTCGTGGCAATTTCAACAAGGTCGAGGTAGTGTTGCAGGAGCATCCGGACATTCTCAAGCAGTTTCAAGCTCTCTAGCTCAGACGCAAGAGAAAATCAAGTGCCATGGATGCGGAAGGTTGGAGTGAAACGTCCCGATTGTCCGGATTGCAAGAACAAGAGTGGAAACAAGGGCAAGGATGCTGGGAAAGACTCAAGAGCGGCGTGTGCATGACAAGTGGCCAGCTCCAAGGGCAACGAACCTCCCATGCGCATTCACGATAACCGGCTCTACATCTTCTGCCCCAAGTGCGACAATGGCAAGGGCCGCTGGCAAGCGCATCACAAGCCGAAGGATCATGGAGACAAGGACAAGAAGCTGGGCATCGGTGAACTCATCAAGCTTCGCAAAGAGTTTCAAGCGAACAAGTCGGTGCCTGCAGAGTTCAATTTCTGTCTTCCGGTCATGTCGGGTGAGGGGATTTCTCTCTGACTTGAGGGTCGGGGGGACCCGACTTCTCTTCGGAGCTCGAGGCACCGTGGTTCATGTGGTGGATTGCGTTCAAGCTTTGGTGTGTCCTGAATCAGGGATTGCTCATGCAACTCCTGACGAACGTCGCACTGACGCTTTGTTTTGTCCAGCACGGGGTTGTTCTTCCTTCGCTCACACCGCTTGTGAACGAGATGCCTGAAGAGCCGCCTGATCCGCACGTCCGAGTCCGCAAATCCAAAACATGGCGAATTCTCCGTCGCCGCATTCTTCCACGCAAATCGCCCCGGTCTTATTCTCGCTCCGTGCCGTGCCTTTCCTCTTCGACTTCGCAAAGTTCGCTTCTTTCCGGATCTATGTCCCTTGTTGGATGGCGGTATCTTGAAACAGAGGGAGCGTTTCTTCGATTGTGTTCAGAGTGCCGATGATGATGTTTTTGTTGTCGATGTCGAAGCCGAGACAGCGTCCGTCCGACACGGGCCTGCGCTGCGATCTACTGGCGAACATGGTTTCACTTTCCGTTATGGCGTTCCCGGTACTCGCTTGGGCTATGAGCAGAAACTCCTTCAAACAGTTTCCGTTCTGCAAACGCAAGTCACAAAACCACAACCTCAGTTCGATGCCTTGAGTTTCTTACAGCTCAACAGACTCCTGGAATTGAAGTTTGCTTTGATACTGGCGCGGCGCATCATGTCCTGAATGATGCAAGTCTCTTCGATGAACCTCCTGTCCGTGAAGAGAATCCTCCGTTCCTTATCTGGCATCAGTGGCAGTATCCCAGTCGAAGGGCGGGCATGTTCTCCTGCAAGATGATTGGCTGTGATGGAAAGTGGTCTGTGTTCCGAGGCTACGCGTGGTACGCTCCACAATGCTCGAAACCTTCTTCGATCCAGACATTGTTGTTTGATGCGAAGTCGATCTATCGCGACACTCCCTGGTATGATGAGTTGATTGCCTGTCGCACGATGCCTGTTGCTGTTGTCACTGGCGACACCATGCTCCTTGAGAACTTGCATCCGTATCAGCCTCCGATTTCGATTCCAGTGGATTTCCGTACGAATCTGTTCCTCGGTTTGGTGTATCCTCGCAACTTCGTGGTGGCCGATGTCCCCGACTCTCCGACATTCCATCTGACTGAGTTCGACGAGCAGAATGTCAACTTGTCCCTGTCTCAGAAGGTTCTTCTTGAATACCATTGCCGCTTCGGTCACGTCCACATGGATGTGGTGCTTCGATTCTTCGACGCAATCTCTCTCCGAGTCCGACGGTGACCAAGAAGTTGCGTGCCGCCTCGTCGTGCCGACCCCTGCAAGTGTGCTTCATGTCTGTTTGCAAAGCAGACTCAACGCCACAAGCCAGGCCGGACCGTGCATGCTGAACCCGATTTGGAGATGGCGACTAAGCGTGACAAGTTGTTGCCGGGCGAACGAGTGTTTGTTGATCACTTCCATTGCGAGCAAGGCGGTCGACTACTTACGGGCACTGGGACGAACAGTCAGTCGCGATACAAGGGTGGTTCTATTTGGGTGGACGCCGCTACGGGCATTATCTTTACACATTTACAAGAGACATTCGACACGCATGAGACTCTTCTCGGCAAGCACAAGTTCGAACAGTTCATGCGCGAGCAGCACGGCGTTCCTTCGATCACTGAGTATGTTTGCGACGGCGCTGGGTCCCTTGTTTCGCACGAGTTTGAGCGCACTCTTGCTGAGAAACGCCAACTTCAGCGCATTGCTCCTCCTGGTGCTCATCACCACAATGGTCCTGCTGAGCGCTATTGGTACTGCATGAATATGGCCCACGATGATGATCCACGCTTCCACTCATTGGGATGAGTTGTCCGACTCCAAGCTCTGGCCCTTCGCTGTCAAGCACGCTGCCTATCTGCTTAATCGGCTCCCAACTCCAATTCTGGTGGACGCGCCTCTCGAACTGTTGACAAAGCAGACCCTTCCTTCCGATGAATTCACTGAGTTGCACACTTGGGGCTCCCCTGTCTATGTTTTGGATCCTAAGTTGGCTGGCGGCTACGGTATTCCCGTTGGAAGAAGCGTTCGCCGCGGGCGTCTACATGGGCATTTCTGACCGCTATGCCATCAACGCTCCTATGATTCTCAATCCCCACTCCGGCATTGTCAAGGCCCAGTTCCATTGTGTGTTTGACGACCATTTCGCCACCGTTACTAGTCAGACGGAAGATGACATGGTCGATTTGACGCAAGCACCTTGGGATGAGATGTTCCGCCTCCGCTTCAATTGGCAAGAGCGTTGACATCGACATGCCGATGGATCTCGATGTTGATTGGACAGAGTCTTGGCAACGTGCCCACGCCGATACCGTGTTTGATGATGCGCAGCCCAAGCCGAGTTTCCTGAGGCAGTTCCTTTCAGAGGGAGTCTCTGAGTCCTCCGACTCAGAGGGAGATCTCAGATGTCATGGCGATTCGAACCCAACTGCGTGGTTCGATACGCCTAACGAGTCTCCACCTCAGCTCCTCCTCTGCTCCGGATCTCCCGTCTCGTGAATTGTTTCCCTCTTCCGGTGATGCTTTGGTCGATGATAACGACGATGTTGTTGCGGCTCCTTCTTCGACGACGATCCGCTTCTCCTCCTCCTCCTGCCTCTGCCTCCCCGTCTCCTCTTCCCCTGAGACCACTCGCTCCTTCTCCTCCGACGCTTCCGCTGCCTCCCTTTTTTCTCTGTTGCTCCTCCCCCTCCTCCTTCGCCTGCACGATTGGATCCTCCTACGCCTCCCGTTCGAACCGCCAGAACAAAGGCCGTCCTCCAACGCGATACATCGACGAGTTCATACTGCAATCGCATTACGCGATGCGCGCCACCTCCGCCGCATTGCTGGAAGCGTACGATCTCGGTTTGGTTGGCGACGATAAGGAGTTCGCCGTTGCCGCTCTGCTCAACATCATGGAGTACGATGCGGAAATCAACGTGCTGAAAATCAATGCGCGCGCAGCGAAAGGCCAAGTCAACGTCTCCCGATGTGCTGAACTATTGGCAGATGCTGAAGTCGCCGGACCGACCTTTCTTCCGGACCGGACAAGACGAAGAATGGAGTGAACTAGCAAGTCAAGGCGCGGTCACCCTGACCTTAAGTCGGAAGCACACAAGGCGAACGCACAGATTGTCCCTTGCACCTGGACCTTCAAACGCAAGCGGAATCCTTTCACTGGAGAGATCAAGCGCTTCAAGGCTCGACTTTGCCTCCGCGGCGATCTGGAAGAAGAAGTCACGCAGAAGTATGCTCCGGTTGGCAATTGGGCAACGATTCGCATGATGCTGATCCTGGCTGCGCGCTTCGGTCTCAAAACGCGCTGCATCGACGTCGCAAACGCATTTGTTCAAGCGCGCCTCGACAAGGCAAAGTTCATGGAGATTCCGTTGGGATACGAGCACATGCCTTCCCTCCTAGTCATGCTTCCAGAGGGAGCTGACATTGGCGATATTACTGCGTCAAGCTCCATCGTTCGTTGTATGGAGCAGCTGATGCGGAAGTTGTTTACGAACACTGCGACGAGGATCTTCGAGAAGATTGGGATGGTGAAATGCGACAAGGATCCCTGCTTGTACCTCGGAGACGGAGTTGTTGTCAGTTGCTATGTGGATGATCAGTTTATTGTTGGCACTTCGGAAGAAAAGATTGACAATTTCATTGCGAGTTTGAAGGGTGAAGGGTTGCCGATCACTGACGGCGAAATCTCCCAGTACCGGAATCGTGGTGAAGCCCCAGTCAGAACAGGGCAGCTTCGAATTGTCCCAGACGAAACTCATTGAACGGTTGATTGCTGTGTTGGGTCTCTCAGACGACAAGGCTCGTTCGCCTAAGAAGACTCCGGCTCTGATTGGCGAAGCTTTGGGCAGTTGTGAAGATGAAGAAGGAATGACGGAAGCTTGGGACTATCACCAAGCTGTTGGGATCCTGCTCTACATTTCGAACAACACGAGGCCCGACATTGCCTTCGCAGTTAGTCAAGTTGCAAGGTTCACTTCCAATCCAAAGAAATCGCACGCCCGCGCTCTGGTCCGCATCGCTCGATACCTGCAAGATACGAAAGACAAGGGTTTGCTGATCAAGCCGAATGAGAATCTTGGGATCGATGCCTATGTCGACGCAGACTTCGCCGGCACTTGGGGTAGTGAGTCTTCCACCTCGCGAATCTGTTCGCTCTCGCGCTGGCTTTGTGATCACCTTCGGCGGTTGTCCACTTACCTGGTACTCGGTTGATGGATACCATTTGCCTCTCGACGATGATGGCCGAGTACATCGCTCTGTCGATCTGCATGCGGCATTTGATCCCCATCCGCAGCATTTGCTCCGATTTGTGCAAGTCGCTTGGCCCGAGGAACTGTCGAAGTCGCGCATGCATTCTGTGATTTTGAAGACAATCTCGGAGCTCTTGGACTCGCCAACTCGCCCAAGGACACACCCCAGTCCAAGTTCTACGCCGTCAAGTATCATTGGTTTCGTGACCACATCGCTGACGGAACGTGCCAGATCAAGCACATTGCCTCGAAGGAGAACCTGGCCGACATTTTTACAAAGATGATGAGTGTCGAAGTGTTTGAATATCTCGGGCAAAGTTGATGAAGTGGATGTGACGGTGTGGTATGACTCTCTCTCATGATGGCTTGTTGTTTCAAATCATTCGAGTCGTCAAGAGGAGAGTCAACATCCGTACGTCGTCCGGCGTGTCCCATTCCACTTCAGTCCCCTTTCCATTCCGTCCATGACCGGACTCATTTACAATCGCGAGTCCATTCCCTCCACACTTCCATCTTGGAATGTCCCATCTTCCACACTTGCGTTTCACGCATCACTATGGTCGCTAAAGCACGTGTTCCCGAATCAGCTTCGTCCGTCACTTTTCATTGAAGATCCGCCTACTTCTTCTATGAAACGACGATTGACTTCAAGTGTGTTTGATTCTAGAACGACGATTAGAAACCAGACATTGCATTTCATTTCATTTCAAAAACAGAATAACAAGCTTATAATTTCTATTTGTTAGCCTGACGAATCGAGTTTTCCCCTTTCACACACAGCTAGAATTAGGCCTCTCGTTGTGGTGTTGAAAAGCATTTGGCAAGTATCTGAATCCTGTTCCGATACGACACGTTCACTTTGTGAAAACTTACTTCAATCACAATGAAGTCTCACACCTCAAGTCCATAGTCCATACCGGTAGTAAGTAATAAGTACCTGTTCGTTGTTCGTTCGTCCTCCGAATTCGGAGAAACGAGAAATATCTTCTGGTCGTTGATCGTTGATTGCCTATTGCCTTGATCGTTAATGTTGATGCGGCGTCTGATGTGGTCAAGTCTGTACTATTTGTCGTATAAAGCAATTTGTGTTAGACTTAGGACTTTTGGGAAATCCGGTTCCGAGGTTCCGACCTGTAATAGCGAAAGCTGAAACTCAACCTGAAAAGTGTACTTCAGTAAGTCATAAACCTCATCATCTCGTCCATCTCGTCTCTATACCCAGGACCCAAAGCATGAACAAAAAACGAAGATTCGAAATTTACTTGACTTTCAAATGAATGAAAAACCAAATAGCAAGATGCCGCGAACCCACAACGAGGTAGCAGCTGTGAGTGTAATCCAAGCTATAGCGGCACTATTGAACAGTTCGGCGGGGCGGGTAAGCGATTTATCGTCTTCACGTTCCGGTTGCGATTCGCTTTCGTCGTTTTCTACTCCTGATGGCTGTGGGAACGCCTTCCTTCCTTCCTCGCGAAGAAACTCCACATACCCGCGGACTGTCTCAGCTACAACAACAGTGCGCGTTGAATCGTTGGGATTCGTGTGCCGGGGTATGCCGTGGAGTCTCGAAAAGCCCACCCGAAGAAATATGGTGGACAAACCTGAATCATCGCGACATGAGCTAGCATCGATTGCCCTGCATGGAGAAGGAAAGCCGGCGGGTCATTGCCCATTGCGGCAACGGGTCGATGGTCTTCACATTCTGAGTCGTGTGTCCCAACTTTGACACCCCGAAGGGCTGTGTCGCCATTGCGAAAAGCTTGCGTAAAACCACAAGACAACGACGACACACCCGACTCGCAGTCGAGTGGTCCTCGTGTTTCAAAGAAAAATCTGTCAAGTCAGGATCGGCGGTCCTTCCGCTTCCTGTTGCCTCAAAATTCACTTAATCTCCTACCGATCGAAATCTCGTCTCATGCCAGCTTGGATCGATTACGAACCGCTTCGTAATTGGAAACTCGTTTCATCAGGTGAAACGCTCGTGATAATCGCAATCGGCGACTCCCTCGAGTCGAGCATGTCCTGATAATTCTCGTTCCTTGCTATTCTTTCCTTTGATAGCTAAACAATTTTATTGTAATGATAAATGCTTTTCTGGCTTGTTCGTCGTGTTAATTGATGATACACACTCCAGCGAATCAATTAATGGTTAATGAATAGGCCAAGTTTGGTTGCCCGTGACATCGTTGTGCTTGCACAAACGCGCCAATTAATCTGCGTTTCCTAATAAAATAGTTTCCTCCCAAACACCAAGCAACAAGCAACGGCACGGTTTGCTCCAAATGCGGCGTACACACCCTCAATAGCTCCAAAACCACAACGACACATTCGTGTTTTACAATTTTTTCTCTCCTTCGTCCCATTGAGATGGAGAGCCTTCGTGCCGCGTTGCTGTTCTTAGCTATTATCATCATTGAGGTTACTATTATTTGTTGAGTATCTGGATGATATGGAAACATTTAGATGGTGAATAATGCTCATGATAGCGATGATGGGAATGCGGAGGAGCCGTTTCTTTCCGATCACACTGATTCGATGCGTCAAGCACTTGAATTCTGTCGTCGTCAACTAAAGGACATGCCTCCCCTACCAAGTGATGGCGATATTCTCTGGGATAAGGATCTCTTCCGACAGACGAGGAGCGAATCCTACACACCCTTACATCTCGACAATTCATGGCATTCAACAAATGCCATCTCCAAGCCAGTTTCGGGAAGATTATGTCCGAACGAATCGCCCTTGTCTTATTCGAGATCCTCTTTGGGCGGAACACTATTTCGGAAAAGTGATCCAGTGCTGGGGAAATCCTCGGAAGACCGACGGCAGTGGTTTACGGATCGATGGAGACAAGAAGACCTTCTTCCTGTCAAACGAACGAGTCCGTCCGCGGACGCTGGGGTAGATGATCTCGGTCGCGCGCGAGTGTGAGAGACTGAATATCTTACTCTGGAACAATGGTTTGACCGGTTAGATGCGGCCTCGGCGGAACTTTATCTCAAGGATTGGCACTTTCAAAAGCACTATGAAACACTCTGTCCAAACGAAGAAGCTCTGTATCAAACTCCGCCTCATTTTGAAAGCGACTTGTTGAATCAGATGCAATTGTTGTGCACGAAAGGAGACTATCGGTTTACCTATTGGGGACCGGATGGGTCACAAACTGGTAGGCACACTGATGTTTTGAATTCATTTTCGTGGTCGTTCAATGTTGTAGGGACGAAAGAATGGACGTTTTATACGCCTGCACCGGTGAAACTGCTGCAGTATACTGGGGATTGTGTATTTGTACCGGCCATGCTACCCCATTCGGTGAAGAATATCGGAGAGACTTTATCTGTGAATCACAACTGGATTACCACATCGAATCTACGCTCGGTTTGGCAATGCATACAATATGAAATCGAATCGGTAGAAAAAGAATTGACGGAATGGGAAAAGTCTGCTCCAGATCTGAAATACGATTGGGACGCGAAAGAATGTATGTTACGAGGTTGCGTCGGACTAGATGTGACTGCATTCTTTTTATGATACTTCTTGGGATAACCAACACACTGCACCAAGATCTTTCCCACGGTTATATTAAATCCGAGCGCAGCTTTGACTTGATCCACCTTGGCGGCATACTAGTGGACTTGGTGACTGAACAGGATTTGCATTTAAAAGACAGGATGGAAGCGTCTCTCGCAGATGCCAAGCTCGCGAAGGTGGCATACGAGCTGGCGCACCAAGCACTGGATCGTATTGCAAATGAAGACATGCATCGGGAATAGCAAATGGCAACGAGTGTCTCAGCGGCGTGGGGTGGGATTCGCGCTCGACTGCCTCCTTCGTCGACTATAGATTCTGAACAAATCTTCTAGTTCCGAATCGCCAAGTTTCATAAACTCTTCCATCAGCTCTTGGCGCCGACTCACCGCATGCAATGGATCTTCATCATGCTCACTCGTCAGCGTGCCTGAGCTCTTCATTGATCTACGAGCAACCTTTACCAACCCTTTGTTCACGGCGCGGCACCGCATAAAGGAGTTGAGGGCAGGTTTCATTCCCAATGCGGTTTCCAGTGGCTTTAAATCGGGTAGGAAAAGCAAGATTCTCAGCCGGACATTTTCTGGTAAATCAGCAAGTCTCCGCAAGGATAAGCCCTGCTGTTTCTTTATCGGTAACGTCGGCTTGGAATATTTGATTCTTGCGCCATTGAGAACAGTTTCCAAACATATGCCCGATAAAGAGGACCATTCACCGAATGCTGTCGAGAGAGGTAGGCTTACATCAAATCTAGGATCCATTTTTACTCTCCTCCACTGACGTGCAGTTTGTAAATGATCAAAGAACCAGTGGGGCTGGCCGTCGCACAGCTTTCTGATCCGCTCTCATTCGACGAATTCACATTATTACTTGGTCTCCCGGTCACGATCTCTCTGGCACTATTGATCACCGCTAAAACGGTATTTTGGACTCCAAACGGAACATCAACGGAACTACTTCCAATAGTTACGTTGAGACTAGTTGGAGAGGTTCGCGTTTTGAGAAGACGTAGTTGCAGACCATGTCTTTCTCGCGCTTCGTATAGGATTGTTTCAAGAGGGGTGGCAAATCTAGAAGTACTGCTGCTGTTGAGGGCCAGGAAGGGCGCAGGTTGTCGGCTTCTTTAGAGATTAATGTCTGGACCGTCATCTCGTCAAGATCGACTTCTGGATGCTTTGTTCCAAAACTTCCTAAAAGTTTTGTTTGTGTACCAATATGTTCTATCAAGGTCAGCTGTCCAATATCAAGACGAGTATCCTGAAATGGACACTCACAAGCCTTCAGCAGTTGTACGTCCGCTGTGAGGCATTTCGCTTTAAGATCCCAATAGCAAAAGGTTAAGTGACGGTCGGGAGCGTCGTCGCGAAGGATATGAACTCGAAGCTTTATTTCCCAAGATGAAAGCCAAGAACCTGGATCTTTTCTGGTTGCATATACGTTGGGTACGATGAATTGAGGTTCTCGTTCGTGGCAGGAATCGAAGAACCAGACTTTTCCTCGTGATCCAACTTCTCCTTGGTGCTCTGATGGTTTGCGCCTTTGTGACGAGCTTTGTCTTCGTGCCAGCTGTTTGAATGCAAGAATGACTTGCTACTGTTGTCTACATCCCAACCTTCTGACATCTCGCTCCCATCAGCGTTGTCCCATGTTTGTGATTGGTTTTATTTAAGCTCATTTCTGCGGGTGTCGGAGATGCTCCTTGCTTTTGAAAACTTTAACTAAAACCGCCATCGTTTCGAGCAGCCTGCGGTCTAGATTGATCTCGAGCGGATCCCGTATTGATGCGTGCATAACGTAGCCAGCCATTGGTAGAGAGTTATCCAGGAAATGCTTGCTGACTGGATTACTGGGACACTCTACCCAACATTTTGAACAATACTCGCACGGGAGGTGATGCTTATCGCATGGCACAGGGACCATGCCTCGTGAAGCTCGATGAAAATTGCTTCTTAAACCGCATCGCTGTATTCCATTCATATCCGTCGCAAATGTCGTAGCACCAGGTAATGACCACGTTTGGTCGTCGTTTTCCAGGTATTCGCTTTTCGAATTGATTTGTTCGAGAGGCTTTTTCGGACCGGGGGCAATGAAATCAACTGCTCCAAATAGCATCGAGTCAATCCCAAAATCATCGATATAGACATCCCCAGAAGCAGCGAGATCACAGTTGTCGCCCAAGAACACTCGAGACTCGATATCAACCCCTGATAGTCGAAGCGCATAATAGTTCGAGGATCGCAAAAATCGATGACGAGCCCATGTTGGTGCCGTGTATTCCTTGTCAAAATTTACCATGTCAGAGCCAGAGTAGACCCGTAGCGTCACCCCGCCCTCTTCACCGCGACCAGTTCGGATGCGCTTCACGTCAAACTCGTTGTAGCTGTCTCTGCTGGGGTAGCTCTTGAACAAATCGGATGCTTCTTCTGTGACAGATTCGGTATGATCTTCATTTTCGTCGTACTCAGAAACGGAATCGACATCAGCTGCAGCGCGAAAATTGGAAAGAAAGTCTTCTCCGTCTGTTACAGAAAGCAGCTCGATTGCAAAATCTAGAACTGTGTCATCTGGATCGATTTCATCGGACACTTCCTCAGATTGCGGGGATGATGACGATACCGTCGCGTTCGCTCGAATAATAACTCGCAATCGAATATCTCTAAGAAAAAGATTCGGAATAGCCGAGAAAATGCGGGCCAGAGCATTTTCTGCGAGAACTCGTTCGCCTACTGTGGAAGGCGGTTTGGTATGTTTCTGTGTTTTCGGGGCTTCAGCTTTTGCGGATGACTCTGTTGCGTCCTCTTCATCTTCTACACGAGCTTGTATTATTTCCACTGTAAGTGAGGCATCTTCGACCAGAACGCGGATGCTTTTTCCGACCAGTCTAACATCTAAAACTCCAATGTGGCCATCTTTTCCAAGACGTAAAATAGCAGGGGCGTGGGATCTGTCGTCGGTTCTTGAGCGGGCGGTTCTGTATTTTCGGATGGTTCCAAGTCTTCCGCAAGCGCTTCAGCGACACCCAAGAGAGCGTCGGGCTGGTTCGCTTCGTGAAGCGAGGGCTCTATAGATTCAGGTGTCGGAGGAATGTTAATTGGTTGCGGCGTGGACCGACAGTACAGGCGACTAAACCATGAGGAATTCGTTTCGATAGCAGGAATCTCATCATCAGGGCCGACTTTCATGTCAGTAATTTCTCCTTGACTGGCAACTGCATTTTTATCTTCTTTCGTTTCGTTCTCGGTGTTGCTGGCTTGTTCTTTTCTCGATTTTCCACGTCGACGTCCGTCTTCTTCTTCGAGCGTTTTCTGCGGGCAGTGCTTTTCTTCGGCAACGTTCCCGGTAGGTCCATCAGCTTAATTCCTTCCCTAAGTTTCACATTCGAAAGGCGGACTCCCCAGCCATTTTCATATAGCGACGGCAAGGCAACCCTTCGACGTCGACATCTGACAAATATTTGTAAAGGAGCGTCTGTAACGTCCTCGACAGAATTGACATTGCCGCTGATCTGAAAAATGTCGACATTGTCTGCGGTT
This sequence comes from Fistulifera pelliculosa, assembly GCA_026008555.1. NCBI lineage: Eukaryota > Bacillariophyta > Bacillariophyceae > Naviculales > Stauroneidaceae > Fistulifera > Fistulifera pelliculosa. The sequence continues at coordinate 100,270 of BROJ01000303.1, read as the reverse complement.
TCGTTGCTACTAATTATTTGTTCAAGCGCCGATCATTTGGGTTGAATGCGTTGCGATTGTAAGTTCGATCTGGCCCCGTTCCTTGTCCATGGTCGAATCTGCACAGAAAACTCCGTTTGTGTCTGCTCGTGCGTCACGTTCGTGACCGGACAAGTCGCTCGTCCAAGCATGCACGCCGGCCGTTTTCCACGCTCCAACAAATCGCTCGCTAGAGCTCTAGCTTTTCAGGTCCAGAATATTACCCCGAAGTTTTAGTTTAAAGGGCGTTCCTGACGCGGCCAATACTATAACAATACCTGTCGAGAAACTAATTGTTATGGTCAACGACATAATTTACCGGTTACGGAAATGACTAAATAGTAACCTTCAACATTCAACAGCTCACATATAACACTGCCAAAGTGCATCCCAATATTCCCGTGCGTGACTTTACGCATGTTTTCAATAAGGACAATCGGAGAATGGGACGATCGAACAAATGGCTCTCTACTTGTGCTTCTTTCCGTGCGCAAGGAGGGGAAACTCATGGACATGCTCATGGACATCGACATGTCGAGAGATTGGGTCCAAAAGTAATCCATCTACCAATAAAGTTGTGAGAGTCAATAGCGCGGTTGAGAAGTAGCACGACCTACATATACTTACCTCGGTCGTCTCGTCCAAGATCTCGTCCATCCACGGGCTCGCATAGCCAGTTCCAAGTTTGCGAAGCAATTTCGCGCCACGGCGACCATCGGCCTGGCCCGTTGCGTGGTGGCTCAAGAGAGCGCAATAGAAAAAGAAAGAATGTACCGAATGCTCGACATGTTCGTGTAAATAAAACAGGTATGATTTTCTCAAAGGGGTGCAATGTTCACCGACCAAATTGTGAGTTTGGTGGAATGGTTCACCACCGAGACGATAAACTGCCATGAATGAATGGTCTGCAAAGTCGGTGGGGTCGTGCGTAAGAAAGTATCTTAAATAAGGAGACAAGGAGGAAAAGAATATTCCACAATAAAAAGGTGCGTCTATGTGCATTTTGCCTGAATGGGCTGACACACGGGAGTGGAGCGTTACGACATACCTCTAGAACTCGTCATAGCTTCTCCATCCTTCATAATCGGTTTCTGTTAGAAATGTGTCCGGTTCACTCCCTTGAGTTGATCCATTCTCAAGAAGGCTGCTCAGCGTCGTCCGCGCCTTCAATCCAATGGAACCATACACAAACGAAAATAAACATGCAAGACGATGATTCCACTCTCTCATTTTGTTCTCTCTTTGATTATTACTGGCGTGGTCGTGGTTTTCTCTGCTAATGAATAATGATGATGATGTTCTTCCTGCGACGGCATACCGAAAGAAGATCTGTTTGCGAAATGATGCGTCACCGGCGAATTCCAAGCAGAGGTCTCTTCGTGATTAATCATGTTGCTCATCAGCTCCGGCATGATTACTGTACAATGCAACATCGAGGAAAGCACGGAGCAACTCCAAATCCTGTGGTCGGGATAATCGATGATCACCGTCCTCGACTGAATGAAGTTGAGTGCTTTTGTCATGAAGCAGCTGAAGTAACCGATTGGAGTGCGTGTGCGGGACATCTTCATCTCGAACTCCGTGTATTATTCGAGTTGGAAAACTGCTTTCGGGAAAGCGCCAGCCATTTGCAAACAACAAGTGTTTCCTCCGTCTTGAATCAAATTTCGTGTAATTGGATAGGGACCGTCGCCGTATGCCGAAGGACGATGATAGATACCGCTTCGTATTATCTCATTCTGGATTTCTTCCGAAAATCTCTTCCAAAGGAGCTCCTCCGTCATATCCCAGGCTGGAGCAATCAATATCAACCCTTTAATTCTCGCCGCCTCGTCCGGAGATGTCTGCAAAAGCTGTTTCCATAGTAGGATCGCCAAATAGCCTCCCATACTGGAGCCAACGATAACTTGTCCTCCTTGCGTCTCCTCGGAAAAGACGCAAATGCTTTCTTCCAACCAGCGACTTATCGTTCCGTCTCGGAGATTCCTTCCGATTCACCGTGACCCGAGTAGTCGAACAAAGTACGAACAGTTGCTTGTGCGAGCCCAATCTGCGATGGCACTTCCTTGTTGGATATCATTTTCGAATTGAACCCTGGAAGAAACAGGACGCCGTGTTGATTGGATCGATTCTCGCGCACAACAGCAATGCGTCGCGACGGGCTTCCGACGTTTTTTATCGGATGGGCATTGCAGCGGCAAAACCAATTGAGCGGTTGGAGAAAGATAAATTAGATAAGAGGAAAAGATTTACGCTTTCTATGGAGCCATCTGGCCTTTACACTCTTCCAGAATTCACTTCATAGCAATGAGGTTTTCTCATTATTTCATATTTCATAAAAAACAAAACAAAAGAGATGTGCACCGCAATTCGACTTTAGTCTCCTTTTTCAGCCGTGCTGCCAGAACGAATAAGGAGCGCACCACCATCAAGGCTAACGTTACGCTTGCTAGCCTCAATATCACTACTCCGTATTATTTATCAAGCTAACGCGCATTGTATGGACCAGTTCTTTGAAATATAATGTATAAAACTAGAAGGTGTATTAACTAGTAGGACTTGCAAAACCAGTAGAATCCTTTGAGCGCGAAAATTAAGATTCATTTGATGTTCAGTGGCCACTTGAATCAAGCAGCTGGAGAGCAATTTGTTTGTATTCTGTCACTCCCTTTCATGAGAAGCGTGTTCAAGTAAAAGAACTCGACGTCTTCTTCCTCGATTAGATCCCCGGTCGAGATTCCAGTAGGTAGAGTAGCTCGTGGAGAGCTGCTCTGGCCTCGTCTACGCGCCCGTCACAGAAGGCGCTCTGTGCAGTATTGTTACATAGAGCCATCAGCAGGAGGTTGCATGAAGGATCATGAAAGCAACCGGAGGAGTTGATCATCTCGATGGATAAGCTGTAGAGCTTGTGTTCGATGTTGTACGCTGCGTACTCGTTCTTTCCAATCGAGCTTGTTACAGCCATATTGTAAAAGATAGTTGCGGCGACGAGATCGAGGTTTTCAGGGCCCAAATGCTCGGGAATGACAAAGACCTTGTTGAACATTGGAATAGCGCAGCCTCTTGTCTGAACTGATCTTCCGCGAGCTTGTTTGGAACCAAAATGCCTCGGACTTTTGGTGGACGTTCTTGTGTCGGCATGCCGGAAGAGGTGTATTCGGAACAATCCAGGACGTTTTTCATAGTGGCGATCGCTGCCCGAAAGAGTGCCTTTGCCTCGGATACCTTTCCTTCAAAGAAGTCGAATCGCCAGGTTGTTCTGTTGGCTTGGACTTGGGGAGCTCATGGTCGTGCCAAAATAGAAGACTGTTTGAGAGTAAGGAATGTGACTAGAAAGGTAAAAGCCGTGAATCTTCGATTTGGAAGAAGTCCAGAGCGACGATTCTCGGTGATGATTCTCTTCATCCCACTGCGGTCCTTGCCCACTTCCCACTGGCGAGGAAGTCACTAAACAACTTATACTGACTGTTTTTTGACACGCTGTTCTGATTTGAGCTGGCGCTGTGCGCTGTGCAAGATAAACAGAAATCTGCATTTGTCGTTCCTGCTTCTTTCTTCGTTCTTCCGCAGACATTCCTCATTTTTGGTTTTGGTGATAATGATAAATTCGAGGAAGACGGAACGCAACCATAACATATCGTTCCAGTCCACGTTTAAACTTATGACGCTTCGTTTGGCGTCTCAGGAAAAGACCGCACAGGACCCCAATTGGATAAAGCTGACTGGATGGTTTTTGATATCTACGTTCTACGTGCGACGTGGTCACTGCCTTGCCAATAATATCAAATAAAGGGTCTTGATCCTTGATATTGGGAGGTGGGAGTGGGTAATAAGGGTTGAGGTTTAGATGTTCCATGGTTCGTTGGGCTCTGTGACTGTGACTATGTGGTCTGGTTCCAAGTTCCAAGTGCCCATTGCCGATGTCGGATTTCGGATGTTGGAAAACGGAAAACCGTGAACTGCGAAGTCCGAAGACCGCGAGTTGAATTACAATAAGGTTTACTGGATGCTGGAATCTCAAGACTCAAGATCATGAGTTATGAGTTCAACCGTTTTCCTCTTCCGATGACAATGACAACTAATACTCCGTAACTAATAATGACTGACTCGAGCTCGAGGACCTCGAGCTCTCGCGTCGCTGAGAAGCTGAAGGCTGAATGTGAGATGCTTAGATCTTGGATGCTTCCTGGGAGTCACACTTCAAGTACGCTTCCTTCAACCAAACCTATGCCAGATGACAAGGGATCGTCTCATCAGTCACACAGGCCATTGATCACGTCAGACGCAAGGAAGTCCTTTACCTCCTTGATTATTAGGAGCTACGGAGCTAGCTACGCGCTATGCAACATGAAAGTAAAACGCGTTCGACACGGAGCACGGAGCAACCATCAAGGTAGGCAAGACTATAGACGCTAGAGAGCGTACATTAATCGTCTTGCAAACTTTGTGTTGCGATGCTGGTTCACGGTTGCATTTTGCAATAGACCCACCAGGTATCGTATACACGACTATACCACGGATAAGGAGTCCAAGCGAACGACGATAGAGAGCAGTACAGCACCCTTCGCGATTCATGGCTCGCAAAGGTCTTGGTCCTTTTTCGCATCGACTATTTCGAGCTCCAGCATGTAATCGAACTGAATGCCGAGAGATTCGAAGCAATCCTTTCTCTTTTCCATCGCAACTTCCTGGTTCCACCCCGGTGCCTGACGGCTGGCTGTTTCATGAAGCGTCGAGCCGTTGAACCGAAAGCCATCAAGCCAGGATGACAATGACAACTACTCGATTCGGATTCTGTGTGAAAGATCGCATGCTGAATTGAGCAAGAAAAGTGGCATGTGCCCTTAGTCCAGTACAAGACCTCTTTTCCAGAGAAAGCGTTCTGAAGCCAAGAGTCAAAGCTTCTGCTCAAGTTTCACGCATCAAAGGTTGTTTTGGTTATCGATGGAGCGCTCAGACGTCGAAGCTGAAACCACCATTTCCTGTATCCAGTCCTCTCATCAAACGCGCGTTCAAAGACGACGCCCTCAATCGTGCCGAGCACAACTCGAGAGTCGTGAAAACAGTGCCCGAAACCAAATGCCCCCCAACGGTGGCTCCGGAATCATCGGAAAGACAAAGATGCAAATGCTTGTCATGTCGCGTAAAAGTCCCGACCATGGAAAGAACCTCCATATTTTCATTCCAACTGCGAACGGTTCCACTATCTTGTGCAGATGCATTTGCCATGCGCAAGGTCACACTGGAAAGGGAACCGACGGCGGAAATGACAAAACAATTGTTGGTGGACAATTCGTTCGCGACGCGCTGCAAGGATGGAACCAAATCATCGTCAGGTTCCAGTCGGACCGCACAGGCCTTCATTGGGCCGCAAAGTACAGGAGAAGACTTCATGAAAGAGAATATGGCTAATTGTTTATTGTTATTGAGCTTTGGGCAAAAATAGAAAAGCGAATGGACACACGGGTTGAACTTGAAAAAAAAGCCGTCTGCACTCCGACATGTAATACATTAGGGTTTAAGTTTACTGTTGCCTTCGGGCTTTGGGCAAAAGGTGCAAACAGGAAGGAAGTCGACGTCACCTTGCCAAAAAACCAAAAGGTGGAAGTTGTGAAAGGAGAAAGGGAAGACAAAACTTTCCAAGTTAGAAACTAATCGAATAATAAACAGTCTAGTCTACAAGAGTCAGACAAACACCGCCTCTCTTTGTTTACATACAATAGGTTTTTGAATGAGATCTACTTTTGCATTACTCGCGCTGCTGGGAACTGGGGCTCTCGCCTATCAACCGGCCACAAGTCGCCGAACTCTTTTGCAGCAGGCCCTCGTCGGTGCTGTCGTGGCCTCGTCAACAACTCCTGCCGAAGCTTTGATTTCCAGCAAATATTGTTCTGCTGGAGTAGGTGAAGGTGCGGCGACCTCAGTGAAGGAAATGAGCTTATTCGGTCTTTGCAAGAGAAGAGTGCCGTCAATCGACAACGATATCAACAGGTACGAGAACATTGTTGGGACGCATGAATAGCTGATTTTCGTGTTTATTAACGTTTCTGATTAACAGGAGACTTTAGATGCATATTATATGAAAAACTACCCAGACTTTTTCAGCGTCGTTGGGAAAACTTTGGTGAAGAAACCCGACGGATCGTTTGTTGCACTTGCCGACAGTGAGGTAGAAAAGCTTAAACAAGAAGGAAAATTGACGTTTGAAATTGCTAGAACAAAAGGAGGAAAGTACGTGGATGTGACGCAAAAACCCATTCTCATGTTCAAAACTAGAACATCGCGAAATCGCTCTTCTGATATGCAAAGGAGTTTCCAACATCATGCTTGATCCTTCATTGAAATCGAAACAATCAAAATAACACAACATTGCTAAAATCCGATGATCCTGATTCATTATCGATACAAAATGGTTATTTACCATCTTAAACCTTTACGGTTTTGTTTTCTCTTTGTCACAAATGGACCAGAACACTATATCCTACTATGCTTCTCCATCACATCGATCAGCGTTTTGAATTACTGCCTCTTCATGACTCTGCTGTGAAAGCCTTGCCAGAAGGTTCACTGTCGCATGGATGAAATTGGCATTTCGCTAATTGATAGCCGCTTACGCAATTGTCTGTCGTAAACACAATATCTGTCGATTTGGTCTGCCAGAACTGCCACCATGGCTTCGTTTCGCCGCAATCCTCGGATCCAAAATAGACTGTTTCATGCCAGTTGCCTGTTTCACGGTTGCAATACCGACTCTGAATAGAGATTTTTCACACTTTCGTCGTGATCTACAGAAAATGTTCGCCATATTAGAACAGGGGAACGAGTGACGCCACATTAGAGCATAAAAGAGTTAGATGCGATTCACAAATGCAAGAGGAAACTTAAGTATTTTAGCGACTTACAACAACCGCTTGTTGGTTTGCTGGACGTCGGAAACGTCATTTTTTGCACAGGTTTTCCGGTGCACTTGTCGTCCTGGAAAACGAGGAGCGTGACACAGGCGTCCGCTTCTGGCTGCTTGCTACAACCGAACTGCAGTGGACAGCTCTCGAACGTATCAAACTCCTCGCAGCCAGATTCCAAAAGCTTCATGCAGTGCGCGTGGTTTTCTTCGTTCATGCAAGGAGCAGTCGCTGCAGGACATTCGAAGGCGCAACTGCAGAGCGTCGGCAAACTCAAAATGCAACGAGCGCGATCGCGAATCGTTGTTTTGAGATGATGGAATTCATATCAAAGAATAAAGATGGCGATTTTACAATTGTAAGAAGATTGCCTGGTAACTTTTGCAATGGACATTAAGGGGTCACTTCCTCTCATCTGCCTCTCATTCAAATGTGCAAAGTGCAAACACGCCCGACCGCCGAGTCTATTTCGCGGACAACGCGAAATAATGAACACTCTTTGTTCAACATTCGATGGAACGCCTACTTTGTAATGGATAGTGTAAATAATTCGAATTCTGGGAATTTGGTCATGGAAAAGTTCTGGCGCCCGAGTTCCGCATTCCTCCCATTCGTTTCCTTCCCCTCTCCCCATCCCCAATGCAAATAGCAAATTGCAAACGTTAAGCGATCCCGTTGCATCAAGCCGTCGATGCTGGTCCTCGCTCCCGCCTCGTAATCCCAGTACTCATAATTTGGAATTGCCGGCTGTACTTTTCAGATGCATGGACAAAGCCACGGGTCTCCGCAGTCGCATGCGAGGCGGTGCGATTCAACTGAGTCGATATCCCGGTATTCACTTTTCAATTCATGATCCGAAAGGGATGCTTTCTCGCTCAGAAAATTGGAATCAACAGCTTTAATTTCGGGCGAAGAAAAACTATCAGGTATATGAACAGCGCTACGGGTCGTCTCACTTGCATGCAAGCTCTCTGTACTCAGTCTCCATCCCATGATGCGGAAGATGTCATTCCTCAAACCTATTGTTGTCGGGTATAGTGTTGCCAGATGCTCGTGCGTGCCCAACAGCACAAAGATGAACAATTGAAGCAAAATCTTGATCCACATGGTTGACTGACGATAGCTTCTTTATAGAAAGAATGGAATCGTATATGGTGTCATATCGGCGATTGGACGCAGAGATGAGAATGATGGGCGATGAGAAGCGTTTCATGACAAAAGATCCGATTTAATTTTACAGGAATGCGAAGCTATCAGGAGTCGGGAGCTCACGGGATTCGGGCTTTCCTAAATTCCCATCCGGTTTTTTATTTCGGTCGCCCACGCTCAATTATACTGACAATTGTTTACTTAGCGTCGAAATCCACAGAACATGCTCAGAGAATCTCACATACAACATTCAGCGAATGAATAGGAACGGAACTAGCAAGACCACGAATAGGAGCTGCCGTCAAATGGCTCGTAGAGCCGAGGCCTTCGAATAAGTTCACCGGTGTTCGTCTTGTTCATGAATGAAATGCCTCTTTTCCCGAAGAGTTCACGAAACTCGTCGACGCAACCAATCGCCTACAAGATTACGCAACAACCTGCCCCTCGTTTCGTCGGTGGTTCTTCCTCGCCCTCCAATTCTCGGACAGCTTTTGAATTCTTTCTTTATTTTGTTGTAGTTTTGAGCTGCAGCGGCTGCCATAGCCGGTGTTGGCATGCCGGGGAGAGACTGCGGTGCTATCATCTTCTTTGCTTGCCAGCTACCTTCGTAATCTTTATGTTGTGCTGGATTTGCATCCGCCATTTCAAGGACCACGGGTTTTCGTTTCGGAGGTTGAAAGGAGTTGGGTCGAGACGATCTCCCGCTCTTTGACTTGAGTAAGGCCTTACTGATGCTGATTCTGTTACGATAGACTGTTCTTGTTCGCGGGCAGACTGAAATGTCTCGGGTGGTCCTTGGTCATAATAACCTGATGTGCGCTCTGGCTGAGGTTGCGAGTAATCGAAATCATCCTGCTCTGCATGTTGAAGCGATACTGTATCGAGGTTTTCGGAATAATACACGTTGTCGACTGGTGGTTGTGTCTCGGGTGGTTGCGACATTGCCGCTGTCGCTCTTCCTAGAGGTTGCGTCTGTGAAACGACGCCTCGTGTGCCATACTGTGACACAGACGCCGCCTGTGTGGGTGCTTCTCGTGGTACTGGCTCAGATGCAGATGCAGATGAATGCGGTGGGGTCGGAGAACCGGGTCGTTCATGCTTGACTACGTATGTCGTTCTCGTAAAGCCCCAGCCCTTTTTTGTTTTTTCAGATACCTTTCGGACTCGTTTGATATTGTAATTTTATAAGGGGAAGGCTGCGTGGAAGTTGCGACTGAAGCAGATGCAGGAGGAGTGGAGACGCTGGAAGAGGCATTCGCTCGGAGCTGAGCTTCGATTTCAGCTTTCTTTGAGCAACGATTGAAGTCATTTGGTGGCGTAAAATTGATGAATTTGCTCCTTTTTCCTCTGAAGAAGTCTTTAAAGTAGGATGTTCACTAGTTTAGGCTTATTTGACGAACAGTCGTCTTGATTGTGAGATTAAGCAACTTCGAAACGCTTAGGTCGATCTTCCAAAGAATAATAATGACCCTCCGTCTTTTCCTCGATCACGCTCGAGCAAAACTCATCCAACCGTCACAGCAGTCGTTGGATTCCTACTTTTGCGTGATACTAACGCTCGTCACGCCCGATTGTGACAACATTCGGACCGGTACCCGTCTTGTATGACGTAAAACGTGGCCACTCTTTATTCATTCGTTCGAACCGACTAGGGACAGCCTTAGCAGCCAGTCTATGCTTTTCGGGTCTCTATAACAAGAGGCAATTGCCGTGGCCCGCACATTGTCTCAAACCTAGCGCTGTACTACCAACTGCATTACAAAAACTGAATTATGCAAACTTGAGGGTTTCTCTAGTCTAGTATTCATATAATCACAGCGCAGAGCACTTTGGTGCAGCTTCTGTCCATCCTCGTGCTCTCAGATTACTTTCTACTCCGTCCATATGAGCGATTCCCATTACTGCTACAATGCATTCAAACTGATTTAGCGTATCCAATCCCGTTGCCATGTACGCGTCACGCTCGGTAAGCATTACTTGCGCTAGCGCCGGCGCAACTTCCTTCAATTCCGCCATGATGGCACGAACATTCTCTCGGTTTTCATGCTTTCGACCATTTTCGTGAATTCTTCCTTGTAATTATCATCCATAACACCAGAAGGTGGAAGGTCCATAGCTTGGCTGCCTCCCATCAGGTCAGAAAACTTGCTGGACAGCGCATCGTCATTGAGTTTGCTGAGATCTGTCGTCGCCAAAGCTTGTGTGAGGCGTCGTAGGGTAACTTCTACATCTTGATCTCCCAGAATAACATCGGCGCCCTGTTTCTGCGCTTCCATCACTGCGGCAGCGAATTCTTCACCCGGTGAGAAACCCTGGTCCCCAGATTTTGGTACATACCACGAACGGCGCTGCCTACCACTTGTGCGCCCAAGTTCAGAGCTTTCTGACGTAGTCCTCCGAACAAGCCGCGAGTCTGTGATGGCGTCGTCTCTTCTGTGGCAAGGGCTGGCGTTGGTACAGGAACAATTACGGTCGACTGTTTCGGTGGACTATTGCTTTCCCGTGATGTGTTGCTCATGCCTGGGGGCAATGTTACCTGTTCTATGGAATCCTTCAAATCTTGTTGTTGTTTTACATATTGAGCCACCCCATTTACCCGTTTGAGATCCAATTCGACAAAAACGGCGTTCGGATGAACATCTCGGACTAATTGACCCGCCAAATCAGCGGAAACCTTGGAGATATGAGCCGTGCCCAAAATGTACACCAGGCGATTGCGATTCGGCTCTTTCCATACTGATACTGTGCTATCACAAACTGCTTTGGAAGATATGACCTCTGTACTCGCGAAGCTCGGTGATGGCAGAATAAAGGGTAAAATCGCAGCTCTTCCAACGTTGGAAATCCACTGTCGTCGTGATTGACCCTTTCCTGTACATGGATCTTCATTATCTGTTGGAGATGCGGATAATCTTCTAGTTTCAGTAACGGTTCGCAAGTGTCTTTTGATGCTGTTGGTGGAGATGAAATCCAAGCAGTAGCTCTCGCAGCTAATAATGATAGGATCAGAGAACCTTTCAAAAGCGATAACATGGTTTGCGATGTTCACTCAAAGTTTTGATAAGCAAAGGGCGACAATTTGGTCGTTTGTAGACCGAATTTGGCACAGATATTCTTTTCGATATTCTTTTCAATGCGACGACTCTGAAGTCCAAAAGAAGTGCTTCGATGATTCGACCAAGCAAATAAATAATGCGAGAATGCTTATGATTTCGGATTCAGGGCTTCTGCGATGTTCAAACACGATGGTTGAAGACGGACAGACGGGAAAATCATGTTCGATCTCATGATAACCTGTGTAAAAGCGAAACAACACTGTTGTCTTACCACTATCTAAATTGCCATAGTAAACTGCATTGTAACGCTGCCGACTCGCATCAATTAAGCCCAATAGTATCCATACACTAATATATTCAAATGACCGTTGACTCTAATCATTCCGTGTTTGCACGTCGTTTCGGGAGTGAATGACAAGGTTATCGAAAACAAAGATGAGCAACAACAACGCAACCTTCGTTGTAACAAAACAAACCCACTGTCTACATTTCACAATATTCGGAATTTAAGTGCTACCGGATCGTATTTATAGCCATGGATGCAACTCACAATATAAAATTCACGCATTATGACAAGGAAAACGCATTGATGAATAATCGTTCGAACGCGGCGGCTTCAGATCATTGCAAAACAGTCCTTTCCAGAGAAGAGTTACAAACAATGGCTGCCAAAATTAGAGATACAGCTGCAAAAATATCCGACAATGATATGTGGAGTAACCACGAAGGGTTGATTGAATGCCTTGTTCAGCTATCCTTCACCATGAAGTCTCCACACGACAACGTTTTGATCAAAAGGAAAATGTCCGTACCATTATTAAATTCATGTCGAAAATTGGTAAAAGAAGCAACCGTTTCCGAGGACAGCAAAGCCGCTTTTCTTCTGCTTCGGGTGGCTATACACGGAATCCGAGCCATTTTGCGGCAGAAGGAGAACTTATTCCGAAACCAGAGGCAATCATCAAACTTCTGTATCATATCATTTCTACCTTGGATACCATTGCTCATACGAAAAGCTCAGTCAGCAGACTAGCTGCATATTATGCAGTGTGGTCGTTTGAGACTCTGGGAATCGTGCTGAGATCATGCTGTCCGGAATTTGTTGTCAACGAGTTGTCAACGACAGTGAAATCGGTCTTTCCTGTTCCAAGACGGCAACAGAAGTGCAGTTTATCATTGACGCTATCAAAGGAGCAGCTCCTGACAATCGGAAACCACGTAATTTTCGCTTGTTCACGGATTTTGTTTCGCCTCTGTGGCACACGGATGATTCACCTCGTCGCATGGAAGAGGAGTTGCTACTTCGCTGCTTGCCCGTCGCAAACAAACAGACACCTCTCGAATCGTTTCACTTATCGGCTGATTTTATTTGCGATCTCGGTCGGCCTTGGTTGCTGGGACTTCTCGGGCTTAATACGGAAGGATCTTTGAAAGAGTCGATTGCTTTGTCAAGGCGGGCGCATAAGATTATTTGGGATTGTGTGGATGGTTACGAGGCTTTGGTCGGACCTGATGCAGTACTGGGATTCCGAAGAAAGTCGATAGAATGCTTGCTTGCTATCATTTCTCGACAAACGAGTGACATGAAGGAAACCGAAAAGAAGTTTATTCCGCGCAGTTTGCAAGTGCATGCTTTCAGGCATCCAAAGCGGTCAATTTGTGCAATCAACCAGCCGATACGAGTACCTCAAGTTTTCAAGGATTTATAAAAGGCATTGGAGAAGAGCTTGATCGACTAGTCAGACTCTTAGGTGATGACGTCGAAACAGGAAGCTATGTTGAATTTTGCGCGTATCGAGCGCTTTATGGCGGCTCAGTGGATACCCAGACGGATAGAAAGCCCAACAACAGTGCCGACTCGAGCATCTTCCAGTATTTACCCTATCGATTTCACCATTCGGGCTCTTCGAAGTTCGAAAGTGAAATCGACCAGGCCGCTCTGGCTGTCGTGTTCCTTGCCGTTGATGTTGTCGCGAATATTGCATGCGGTCGATCTCTGTACGAAGACACGCCAGTCATGGAATGCTTGCTGGGTACTGTTCGAAGTTTCGAGAGTCTAGTTTCGACAAAGGCAGACACCTCGAAAGTCGGGCTTCAGGTCTGGTTCAAAATTTTCTACAAAACGGCTTTGAATAGAACTATTTTTAAAGCGCTTGAAAATAACGCACCGAATGAAGAAGCGAACTCTGCTTTGTTTCTTGGTGCGCAATTGCTGCACAGATGTTGTTGGCCATTGGCAAGAGAAATTTGCAACAAAACTGAGGGCAAAAGAAGTCCAGTGTCTGGGACTTTGGCTGTGATTGTTTGATGAAATCGATTTCAGCCTATCAGAAATTGGATTCTCTGCGGCACCGCAAAGGACAAGTGAGATCTTTTGAACGAGATTGTGTTTGATATTAGCAGCAAGAAAAGTGACTCTTATCTCAAATGCCAGGAAAGAGCAGCAAAGGTGAGTGGAGGATCGAACCGCACTGCTTTTTTCATTTGAGATGATCTGACACCCTGGTAGCTATTCGCTCTCAACGGGAAAAATCAAATTGATCAGGACATGAAAGAAGACGCGATCTTTTCTATGTTGAATTCAGTTCACCTTTTCATGGAGCTATCTCGAAACGGCATATCCGCCACGGATTTTCAGATTGCCCTCCGTTGGAGTGCTATTGGCTCAATTTACATGAGTTTATCTAAGTGGGAGGAAGCTACCGTTTCGTTTGTAATGGCCCTTCTGCAGGATGCAGCAGAAAGTTCCCCGATTCCAAATGAACTTACTGATGATAGTTGGTTGGCTTTCCTCAAGTTCCTGGGTAGCTTGTCTAACAGCATTTCGTACATTGGTGATGTGGAGGAAAGGTTTCAGTCGTCGCGTCGTGTACGACTTGTCTGTAAAGTTATCCACTGCGTGAGAGAGTGGGGAAGCGAAAGTCGAAACATCGATCTCGTGGAAGGCCGTGGTTTCCCCATTGAAGTAGTTGCGATGCTTCTCGGAAATCAAACTAGTTCTGAGCGTTCTGTGATCTCTGTCAATGACCGCTCCCGACTCTATGATGTGTTTTCTCTTCTGCTTCGAATGGAAAACAAAGAAGCTAGTCAAGCTTCACAACTCTCGAACGGGCTGCTCTTCTTGCTTTATTGCACAACTGCATTCGCCGTGACGTCCGTCAGGAATCTTTGTGTACTGCTCAAAAGGTTTCATTATGCTTACTGGATGAACATTTACAACAATTTATCGGGTCGCCTTCGGGGGCATTTTTTGCGGAATTATCCAGGATAATGCTGCAGATGAATGGAGCTTGTGAATCACTGCAAAATGTCAAAGGCGATCTGTCCGAGTTGGTTTTCACTCTAGGTGAACTTGGTCTGTGTCCGAAGGGAGGGTGGGATCTCTTGGTCCTTTCCTTACGCATGTCGCTTCGGGCTAAAATTATTATTGAGGGGGCCTTTGCGAACCAGATAATTTCGATGAACTCATGGCCGATGCTACACGATTTTCGGATTGTATTTGCTCGCGTGTGACGGCAGTGGGGTCTTTTGCACGAACGTGTGCGACGGGTGCTATGTCACGTTTAAGTGATTACCTTGTCGCGAACGGGTGCGAGCTAGCCGCGACGTTCTGTGTCGCTTGGTGCAGAGAACATTCAGCAGCAGAGAATGAATTCCTTATTCCATGGAACAATCTACTCGCGGATATGCAGTTGAATTCGGATCATCTTCCACTGATCGCTTCCGCCGACACCATATTAGTCGAATCTGCTTACCCAACAAGCAATGATCTTGCCATGAAGGCGCACTACTTCTTTACTCTCGTTTCACAAGCTCGTTCATCCACAGAAGTAGCTCATCTAAAAAACCAGCTCGACAGGTTACTCACAGAGTCAGAATCGACATCGTCGTTCGAAGGAGATGGTGTCTATTCATGCGATGCTGTTACGAACCACTGGACAAGAAGCACCATCTTCTTGGGTCTAGCAGAATTGGAGGAAATCTGCGGCAACTACCTTATCGCATTGGATAATATCAAGCTATGCTTTTCGGAGTGTAACAAGATTACGTCTCTGCTTGTATCACATGTATCGGCAGATCGACGGGAAGCTTTCCAACTAAAAGCTCTGCGTTCCCAGTGTACAGTTCGCCAAAGAAAGTCTCTGTTGCATCTCTGTACCATATACCATCTAACAGGTGATTATCGTCGGGCATGGGGATATGCTGAGGTAGTGTGGAAGGACTTCAGCGGTCTGGACAATGCTTCTGTCCCTCAGAAACCATCGGTCTCTGATATTTTGGCGATTTTCTGTTCTGAGGTATGCAAGAGCCCTCTGCAGAAATTACTTCGACGAAATCTATTACTGTCGAAGATTCGATCTTCTCCTCTCGATATCGTGATTGATGATATGCAACGATTTTTTGTCCATGGAGAACTCCCCATTTAAAGCTTTGCAAGACAATGGAGAGCAAATTCTAGACTGCCAGATCGAGGATGTCTTGGACAGCCTTTTGGGTAAGTGAATTTTGCCACTCGGAACGAAAGTCTTCTTCTGCTTACTTTTTCTTGTCGCTTTTCTAGTATGGGACACATTTGGATCGGAATACAGCTCGCTGTCATGTGAAGAGATACAAAAGGCTGAGATGCTTAGCAAATACGGCGCCGATTCATTGCTCAGATCGAGTTCTATTGGCTCGCTACTGCAACTCACAGGCTGTAAATTGAAGATACGGAAAACCGAAAGCCGGCGTCCTCTCCTTGAACATGATTTGCATCTTCGGTCACTTGAATATCGTCTTCTTCGTCAACCACGGTCCAGCATAGAAGAAGAGGAAAGAAAACTTCTCGAAACAACAGTTTCTGACCCATTTCTCAGTGACTCTATTCGTGGAAGGGCTCTGTACATCTTGGGCCGGTTGTGTCTGAGCTCTATATCAAAAAGCAATTCGATAGAGTCCTCTGACCTATCTGATGACGATGACGCTTCCCGCCATTTTGATGATGCCCGTCATTACTTTGTCTCGGCGTTGCAATCTCCAACGGCTTTCTCCCAGCAACGGATTCGGGATATCTATAGATGCATTGCGTTGTCTTCGATGGGCTACGGTGTGTCTAATAAATCAATATGCAATTTCGTGGCATCCTCAATCGGACGGTGTCTGGGAGGCGATGACGGAGCGTACAATGAAAAACATCACGGATCTTCAGTGGAAGTCCCAGAGGCCACCTTTATGCTGAAAGTGGAAGACATCGATGAGCTTGGGTCACAAACGCAGCACGTCCGTTCCGATGAGGCGCTGGACCAACTAGAACAAATTCTACCTTCTCCCTGTAAGATTCTTATGTTAGCGCTGGCGCCAACTGGACAGTTGCTTCTGTCGTCTATTGAATCTATCGAGAGCTGCGTTACTTACAAGACGGCAAAATTTCCCGTTGAAGGGCAAGTGGAATATTCCTTTTATGATGAATTTTGAAGCCTCTTGATGAAATCATTTATAAGAGCCATGAGCAGCTTGACACGACTGGAGAATGCAGCACCGATGACAGAAAGTCAAAGAAAGATTGGTGGGAGTTAAGGCAAAAGCTAGATTATGATCTGATGGAGCTACTCGCTCATTTTGAACGCAGTTGCTGCAGCAGTTCCGACATGAAGTCTGTCTTTGGGTTTGATTTACACAAGAGCAGTACAGATACTCCATGCAAAAGTTAGTATCGCGATTTGAAGAAGCCAGCCACTACAATATCCAATCAAGCAGTAACATCGACATTATTTGAAAGTGCCAGAGCTTAGAGACGAGTTAATGTCTTATGGTTTTGAAACGAAGAGAATACGGAAACTAAGGAAAGCCGAGCTTGTCGAGCTCGTCAAAGAGCAGCGCGAAGCAGTTTCAAATGACACTGAATTGGCTGAGCACTGTCTTCGTGACCACGACGAAGAAGAAGAAGAAGAAGACCACGACGACGATGAAGACGCAACTATATTCCTTATTCTTGACGAAAATTTGCAGCGATTTCCATTCGAGAGCTTGTCCTGTTTTCGTGGGAAAACTGTTTGCAGGATGCCGTCCTTGGCGTTTATGGTTTCGATGTTAAGCCAACGATCACCTACGCATCGCATTGTCGGCAGATCGAATGTTTCTTACGTGATTGACCCCGAATCGAACTTGGTCGCCACACAAGATCGCATCTATCCAATGATTTGTTCTCTGAATAAGAGCACTAGCGCGCAAAATGGAAAGGTGTTGTTGGACGAGTTCCGGAAGAGGATTTTATGCGGCGAGGCTTTCTGCAAACGAATGGTTTACTTCTCTATATCGGGCACGGTGGAGGTGAAAGCTTGCTTTCAAGATCTGAGCTTGCATCGCTCTCGTCCGAAGCAAGCAGTGCCACGCGTTCGTCAGTAATCCTCATGGGATGCAGCAGCGGTCGACTCGAGTCCGTGAACCGAAAACATTCCAAGACAACAGCACAGCTGCCAATTCATTACGAGCCCGAAGGTACTGTGTTATCGTATCTTCTGGCCGGTGCCCCTGTGTCGTGGGAAACTTATGGGACGTGACCGACGGTGACATTGATCGATACACGGAGTCTTTGCTCACTAGCATGTTCGACCAAAGCGGTCGCTCTATTGCAAGGTGTGTTGCTGATGCTCGAGATGCTTGTAAAATGAAGTATTTGGTTGGATGCGCCCCCGTGTGCTACGGGTTCCCTGTCTTTCTTCAAAATGACTGAATAAAGATTGTTCATAATTAAGCTACTATTAGAACTAGAATTAGCAGGTAGGAAGTTCTCATGAATCGGTATCGAAGTCTACCTCGAAATCACCCTCATCGTAAAGATCATTTTGGTTGCTTCAAACTTTCCACCCATGAGCTCCATGATTTCCGTCCACAAGGGTTTCGCCCGTTTCGTCCCCATGCGATCTCTCGATTTGAAAATAACATTCGTAGATACATTGGCCAGAAAGAAAGTAGAACTCGCAACCTCTTTCTCTACTTGCCCCGGCGCAAACATGGTACTCTGTACAAAGAATTTGAAATCAAATCCCGACATTGGCCGCTCCAGTGAAGGATCCGCCATGGCATCTTGCGCTTGCGTCGGATCCCCACCCCAATACAGTCCATCCTCCGTGAGCTGCTTCGCTCCCCGGACAGCCGGACACAGATGTACCATTTCAAGCCCCGCCGAATACGAGTCTACGCCTCCAAACCACAGCGGTTGAATACAAAATTTGGCCAACAGTGGAGTTGGTGACGAACCTTCTTGTGGTGGCTGTTCCAAGTCACCCAACAAATGTCCCGTCCTTCGATTGAGTAAAATGGCCCGTGTTCCTTTTGTTTTGGAGGCATCGACGACGAGCAATACGGGTAGTAAATCCGCCCGTCGATCCGGACCTAATTCGAGCGGCGGCGGCAGTGAAAGACCGAATCGCGACAGCAATTCCTGATTCGGAACGCGCCGATTGCCCGCAAAATTGGTACAAAAGTAATCCGGATTGGCCAAGAGAATTGTCCCTGGAACCACCTTGTCGACGGGAGTGGCCCAGTCTTCGGGTGACTGCTGTTTCGCCTTGGTCACCATTCCAATGAGTTCATCGACTCCTTGCGATGACGACGATGATTCTTCTGTTTGAAACATACTAGACATGCGTGTCCGGAAATTGGCGACATCGAGGTCATCAAACTCGTCGTCATCGTCTTCTTCCTCCTCGTCCTCCTCCTCTTCATCGAAATTCCCGTAAACGATGACATATAATGGCATGTCTCGTGCTTTCGGCATTTTATCGAAGTTGTTATTGTTGTTGTTGTTGTTGTTGTTGTGATGGGAGACAAAAGGCAACGGTGGTGCTCGAAAGAATCATCGTCGTCGTCAAATAGAGGAAAACCAACGGATACATCTTGGTGAAAAATTCCGTATTTTTATCAGTTAACTCGGCCCGGCGCCTCTCTGTCCTTCCAGAGTCGTAGCAATCAAACGATAGTAGTCGCTTTGTTCCTTTCTTTGTCTCTGTTTGTTCAAACTGAAAAACACAACACACAGACAATTGACGCTCTTTGCTCTATTATGAAAAAAAATTGCGAGGTGCGCTGATGTACGTCAGTCCGTCAGCGGTCTTCCCCGCAACGCCATTTGGCTGACGAAGGACAGACAGACCCTCAGATCTCGGCGCATTTTGACGAAAACGAAATGTTGAACTCCAACGGCAATATCAACACGAAAAGACACAACAAAACGAAAACAATTCCATTTTCGCTGTTGACATTGAAATCGAATGAATGCGGACTTTTCAACGTCCTCATGACATTCGTGTCCTTCTTCTCTTCTGCGTTATTTCGTTTCCATCACTCATGCCCTTGTGAATCCCGCATTATTCCCAAATCTTGCATTGAATTGGCTTTCCATTTGCACAAAATTGCAAGATCCTGCCTTGTACGATGCCTCGGCTTGGACTCATGTTCTGTCTGTTCAAGACGAACAAGTCGTTTTAAAAAACAAAGTCTCAGCGGGTGAAATTCTTTCGTTATATCCCGTCCACGCGGTTGGGTATACGGTCGAAAACAAAGACTATGTCGTTTGCAACTCGGAAGCATTCATCAAGGATCGTTCGTACCGGTTAAATTTAGATTACAAGGACATGTTTATTGAGGTTGATCCTACTCAACTACACGTTTCCGGTTGGATGGGACATTTGGTACGGAATCGACAACTACTCACGAGCACAGTCGAATGTAGCAACTGCTGTATCCTTCCGCTGTCGTCAGCGAATGCATCACCGCTCTTTGCCCTAGTTGCAACGAGTCCCATTCGCTCGGGTCAACCTTTGGTCCTTCATCCTCCGATCTTTGATTCCAGTCTGCTTGCACAGACTATGGAACGCCGATATGCGGGAGAGGTACGAGAACTGCTCACGTACTTGAATATGGCGTTTCCCAAAGAGACAGAACCGGCCGAGACAATATCAACAACAGAAGTAACAACCGAGCCACTCAACACACTACAACATCCATTTCAAACTATAAATAGATCTTACAAAGGACTCACGCAAATACACACAGATCCGGATATTTTGATCATTCCAGACTTTCTTTCCAAACCCGAATGCGACCGCATTTTTGCCAAAGTGCAACCCCATCTCGTACCGTGTCTCGTCAAGAATCCTCGACGGGTCAAGTCGAAGCCGACATGACGACACGCACCAGCTCGAATGCAAATGTCCCGCAACGAGAAGTGCCCAGCATTGTGGACAAACTGACGCATTTACTCGACTGTTCCAAGGAGCAGTTGGAAATACTTCAAGTGCTCCGGTACGAACGTGGTCAGTATTTCCTTTCTCATACGGACGGGTTTGACGGTCCTACTACGGCATGTGGATTTTCGAATTCGGGACGACTCGTTACCATCTTTTGTTATTTGAATCATGTTCCAGAGGGCGGTCAAACACGGTTTCCTGGATTGAATTTGGACATTATGCCGCAACAAGGCATGGCGGTCTTGCATTTTCCAACGACACTGGGCTTGGTAGAAGATTGGCGTACCGAACACGAGGGTTTGCCGGCAGTCGATGAAAATGGCTCTTGGTGACTTGGATGTGGATGCACGAGCGAAGTGATGCCCTGTATGCGGAGAGCTTACTTCCGAGTCTAAGCCAAGATGTAATCTAGTTGTAATATAGGTGATTAAAGATTGTGTAAACCATGATTTTCTCTGATTAAAAGCAATCCAGTGAGAGTTGCTACCCATGGAGTGCCCTGTGTGCTTTAGTGTATTGTCGGCAAGGTCGGTAAATATAAACAAACTTGTGTATGCAAGCAGGGCGAAAAGTCTTTTGTATTTAAGCCTTTGCACCACCACCTCTCCCTCCACGACGTACCAATCGTCCACGTGCTGCGGGCCGTCCACCTTTAATTGCATTCGCTTTCTTTTGGGTGCCGCCGTTTTACCCAGCGCCTTCTTTTCGCAAGAAGACCCTTGTTTTGTTGTTGTTGGTTCCTTTACTATCTGATTTTTCCGCAGTGTCTCCATCCGCAGCTTCTTCCTCGGCATCCATGTCTTCTTCTTCTTCTTCTTCTTCCTCTCCTTCTTCAACCTCCCCTTCGTCACCCGACGCAGGGACAGCTTCCCCTCCCGCAACCGGAGCCTCTTCTTCCTCTCCTTCTTCGAGCGTCGACGCTACTACAGGTTCATCCACTTCGGGCGCTACTTTCGGAGAACCTACTTTAGTAGCATCCGTTGTCGTTTGACTAGTCGAAGCTGGCGTTGGACTCATTGAAGTTTTGGCCGGAGCCGCCGCATTCAAACGGCCTTGAATGACTTTTGAAAAATAGCCAATACGGTCGATCGGGGTAATTTCCAGTCGGGAGCACCATTCAAAACATGTCGAATGCACTTTAATGTGTGGTTGGCATCCGACGGGTCGCCAGGGGAAGCGAACAGGTTCGACTGTATTCAATGAGAGCGCGCTTGCCCGCTTTTTTGTATTCGGCAATTTGTTCCTCATGAAGCGTCTTTATTTTCTCTTTCTGATGAAATTTTCGAGTCATTACAAGGTTAGAACGATAAGATATACACACAAACGAAGAGCCGAATACAACTACTTACAACATCACTCGTGTCGGGGGCAGATTCGAATTTGGAAAGGACTGCTTCGACAGCTTCCCAGGAAGCCAGCAAATCTTCGTACACGATAACTTTTCCGCTTCCATGCTTCGCCAGTAAAGGATTTAGGTAAGCCTTGAAGACATTGATGGTCAAAGGAGAGGGTTGCTGTGTTGTCATGTTGATTATTATCTATTCCTTTGAAAGAAGGTGATGCTTGTTTTATGATGGTGAATGCATTTTTTGTTGTTGTTATGGTGCGAACGACAGTCAGTCGTCAGTCCACGCAAAACCTCGTTACGATTGCATGACGACGGTGCGACAGTGGGGTTACTTTCTATGGCATACACGTTGCCTTCTCTATGGCGTAACTGTACACAGTGAAATCGCGATGAAACGAACTGCCAGCGCGAGTTCACCGGATGGACCGAAACACGCCATGACGACGAACACCGCTCCTCGCGTCTGCCATTCAAAAGACTTCATCGCTTCATTTATTAAAACAGCAACCATTGTTACATACAATCGGCGCATCCAGGATAATAAGTGAGCTGATAAGAAGCTAGTATATTGCGCAAGAAACAGGAAAGCCTAGACAGAAGAATCATGGTAAGAAAAAACGGTGGCTGCGAGGGCGAGATGCCTTCTCCAAATCGTTTCATCGCGCGTGCTCAAATATTCAAACCGCTCTCTAACCGAACTCTGCTACTTAGCCGAATATTCGACGCACAGCCCCAGCAGCAGTAGCAACAATAACAACGACGCGGACCCGTACGGTGGCGGTGGCAAGCAATTGCGCGTCAGCGGGGCAAGGACTGCGCCCTCTGGAGGACGACGAAGAGGAATCGTCAGAGGAAGAAGAACAGAATTATTCCATATCGCACGCGAGAGGAGGAGGAAGCAATTACGAGGACACGGTGGCAAGTACTTGCATCCGCCGTAAGTAGAATAAATGAGCCGAGGAATTGTGTGTTGTTGCTGAAATCTTACATGTTCTGGTTCTCAATCACACTGTTAATAGTGGTCAAGACGACGACGAGGACGAAGCAGATTCAGATGATGATGCCTTGGAGGATGATGACGACGACGAAATAGAGGATGTTACGGCAAATCATCAACCCGTTCGCGTCATGCAGCGAAGCGGAGGTAAAAATCTGTTGCGAATGGCAGCTCCGGACGATGACGACGACGATGAGGAAGATAGCGACGACGATGATGAGGATGATGATGACGACGAAGAGGAAGAGGAAGACAAGAAACCTGTTGCCTACCAAGTTGTGCCACGCAGTGGTGGAAAATCGCTCACGCGCATGGCACCCAACCAGGACGAGTCTGACGATGAATTAGAACAGGAAGATGATTCGGAAGAGGAAGAGGCACCGCCGCAGCCAGTTCGGCCTGTACAACGTACTCCAGGCGGCAAGGGATTATTGAACCTTAGCCGTGGAAAGGCACTGCGCCCGCCCGAAGATGAGCAACCTGCATCTTCGTCTATCGCTCCGTCAATGTTGAAAAGGAACCCGAAAGCGGCGTTGCGGTGAATCAGGTTGCCTCGGCGTCCCGTGGCAAACAGCTGCGACAACCAGAGCCTGCTGTGAAGGTTGAAACTCCTGTTGTGGCATCTAGAGGAAAACAATTGCGACAGCCAGAGCCTGAAGAAGTCGAAAAGCCGGCAACGAAGCAAGTTGCCAAGGCAACGCCTCGTGGAAAACAATTGCGACAACCGGAACCCAAGAAATCAGAACCGGCCAAAAGAAAGCGCCGGGAAAAATTGTTGCGTCTCCAGGAGTTCGCGGAAAGCAGCTTCGTAAGCCTATCAAAGACGACGAAGATGATGAAGACGAGGACGAAATGGAGTTGGAATCGGACTCGAGTGACGAGGAAATGGAAGATGACGAAGACGATGATGAGGATTTCGGGAAGTCGCTCCCAAGTCTCGTCCCAAAAGAGCTGCGGCGTCCAAGAAAACTATCGTTGAAGACGATGCTATTGGAGAAGACGAAATCAGCAGCGACGATGACGATGAGGTGGAGCTCGACATTAATAACACAGAAGCTTTAATTCGTGACGAAGCGGACCGAAAGCATCTCGATTCGTTGCCGGAGCTTGAACGTGAAGCTATTTTGGCTGAGCGCTTCGACAAGATGAAAGCTGAACAGGATATGAAAAAGGCGATTAGAGAGGCTAGGTATGTGTCAGTGTGTTTTATCACTTTAAGGCTCGAATGTCACTCACGAAATAACTTCTTTTCACAGACGTAAGGAAACAGAGCAGGCCACCAGAGAGGGCAAACAACCAAACAAGCGAAAAGCAGCACCAGCCAAGAAACCCTCTAAAAGTCTAAGGTTGACGGCGATGAAGAACTAGCGAAAACGCTGGCTGGACGTCGTGAGTCTGCTCGAGACCGTGACAGAACCGGCGCAAAAGCAAAAAGGCCGCTGCACTCGCCGCACTCAAAAAAGAAAAGAAAATGCAACAGCAACAGCAGCGGAATGATTCATCTGACGAAAGTGATCTGGGATTCGACGATGACGACGATGACTCGGACGAAGACTATGACGAGGGTGTTCAACTAAAACCGTGGCAGAAAAGGACCGAGCAGCCCGATCGACCGTTTCGAGACTTGACAAAGCAGGTGAATCCAGCGACGACATGGAAATAGACGACGATGACGAAGAGGAAGCCGTGGTCAAGAAAAGGAAGTTCGCGCCGCGAAAACATCCAGTGAAGTCGAGGCTGGACTCGAAGACTTCCTCAAAGTTACGATTCCGAGGCGTAGGCTTGGGCGGTGGTGCAACGAGCCCTTCTTCAATGCTGCCATTCTGGAATGCTTTGTTCGGTTATTCATTGGTGAAGATGACAATGGTGAAAAGGTATACCGGCTTTGCGAGATAGTCGATGTTGTTTCAACAAACAAAACATACAAGTTCCCCGTTGCGAAAAAGGCGACAAACCAGTCTCTACGAACAAGACTCTTCGCTTGAAATTCGGTACCAGCGAGCGTGACTTTCCTATGTACCTGATCTCGGATGCTGTTCCCGAAGAAATCGATGTTGTGAAGTATATCACTACACAAAAGAACCACCGACTCGGTGTCTTGACAAAACGTCGTGCAAATAAGCTTCGCCGCTTACAAGACGACTTGGTCAACAACTATACTTATACGACGGAGGATATCGAGAGAAACCTAGAAAATCGTAAACAACTGGGAAGAAAGTCTGGAAATCTTGGATTGGAGCAAACCAAGATGGGCATTGCCGTGCAGGCCGCTCGAGAGTACGTCGCCGAAATGGACAAACGCCTTAGTGACGCCAAGAAAGATCTGATGGAGTCCGAGATCAACGCAGACGAGGCGGAGTTGACGAAAAGCGTCCGTGAGGCTGAAAAGTTGTACGAGACAGCACAAAAACGATTAGAGGAGTTGTTGAACGAAGAACGCACAATGAAAGAGATCGTCGAAAATCGTAAAAAGAAATTGAGTAGTCGTACAAAGGACATGAACTGGGCGAAGGTCAATGAACGTGCGGTTCAAGCAAATCAGCGCGCCGACCGCGAGGCTAATAAATCTGGCAAAGAGGGAACAGATGGTGCTACCGAGAAAGTGGCATTCAACCCATATGCTCGTCGCCGCGTAAAGCCAAAGATTTTGTGGGAAGTTGGTCAAACGACCGAGGAAGAAAAGAATTCTGAAGAATCGAAAGAAGCCGAAGGAAGCACGAAAGAGAATGCAGGAAGCGCCTCTACCGAACCACTCACTCCCGCCTTGGTCAACGAATCTCAAGGCAAAGCTGCAGCTTTCCGAGATAGACACCAGTTTACGATTGACGAAGAAAGTCTTGCACAAGCAACGGTAATGGATACCATTCTTGGAGGTAGCCGCAAGAAGGCAATGCGAGCTAACCGAGTCCGAAAAGGAATTAGCCTAGCCGAGTATATGGAACGCAAAGAACAAGGAGCACTGTAAGGTTGAATTCCGAGGAAAGATTTGTAACTACTTGGTTCTAAGGTTATCATTAGTCATCAGCGTTCGCAAATCAATTATCATACTATATTATACAACGAATTATCAAATCGTCTTCTATTCGCTGCCTTTCTTATCTTCTGTCCACCCATTGAGACTAAGTTCCAAATCATTCAAACCACTATTGCCCCAATCGTTCCACCCGCATCCTTTCACAGTGGCATACGCCAACGTTGCCGGAAAGAGGAGGAGCCAAACCAGCTTCCTGCAATGGCAGGCCCTGCAACACGCGCCAATGCGGGAGACACGTAGGGCTCGAACCACGCAGTGGAAGAGCCAACTGCCGATGCGTACGTTCCCGAGAGGAACTCTTCCGAGCGCTTTCCAGCGTGGTGAGGATTGAACGCCGCGTCTGCACCAACGTACATGACCACACCCGTAAAGATGAAGAAGAATGTGTGGGCAACAAATGTGGCAGGGGCAGCGGCGAAACTCAAAGCGCGTCCGCCTAGCCAGTACTTGGAGAAGTAAGCCTGGGAGGCGTGATCAGTCACGGCAAGGCAAGCCGCAACACCGACAATATGCTCCGTTCGAGTACCCCACCAGTTATTGGTAACAGGTCTGCCAATGAACTGGTTGAAGAAACCATAGTCCATCTTGAAATCCATAGTGAGCAAATGCATGTACGCAATTCGTGACAGAGTGCTACGTCGACGTACCTGCTGCGTGGGATGCTGAATGAAGTTCGAGAGAAAGTCGGCAGTCATATAAGTTGCAAACGTGGTTCCGACTGCTGCAATCAAGGCGCCTCCACCCGACGAGGCTGCTTCATCACCCACTGCCGCAGTGCTTTTCGCACGACGACCAACCGTTTGAGATAGACTACGGAAAGCTTGACGGAATAGCATGATTAGGGGACTTAATGGCTTGATTGGTTTTATAAAACGAAAGATACCTCTTGGATTGGATTGTGTTCTCTTCAAAGTGATGGATACCGATGAAAGTGCCGAACGTTTGGCAGAAGATCTGCGAATTTTCAAGATACCAAAAGGGTGGCAGCAACAATTTCAGCCAATCAAAAGGACGAT
The DNA here is from genome assembly GCA_026008555.1 of Fistulifera pelliculosa. Classification (NCBI taxonomy): domain Eukaryota; phylum Bacillariophyta; class Bacillariophyceae; order Naviculales; family Stauroneidaceae; genus Fistulifera; species Fistulifera pelliculosa. The sequence goes on along the minus strand of BROJ01000303.1, from coordinate 73,520 downwards.
TGAAGAATAAAATGATCAAGGAGCCAATCAGAATGAAGCAGAGAACGGTTCATTACTACTTATTTAGTACTAAGAAGAGGAGTGTGCGTAAGTTGGGGCAACAACGATTGTCACCTCTCATTTTTTGTTTCATCTGCTCGCTGCTCGCTGTCAATGAACAACTTCGCTGCTAAACTCGACGATACAATAGATCACAGGGGTAAACGACTCCGCAAAAACAATGTTATGTCCTGCGGCTGTCAACATTCGAGATTTGGTTCACCTCCTATGCTTCCTTCTACTCGATTGAATTGTAGTTGCCTCTATAGCCCTGCAGTGTAAGAAAAGGAGCCGTGTCGTTGTTTCCAGAGTGCTCGGACCTATTCTTCGACATCGCCAGCCATTGAATCAGACTCTCATGGTGTGAGCGCCTGTGATAAATTCCAGCCCCCATGAAGAATAGTAACGCAGCCGCTACTATTGCAACTCCCTCACCCGCTTTTGCAATACCATTCACTTGGACTATTTTCGATTGATGAATCGGATCATTATCAACAGCGCATTGCAGATCTTCTATCTGGTCAGCTTTCCATTCGAATGAATCTATCCGGTCAAAACGTGTCGGGCATTCACTGCTACCCGAACGATTTGGAGGAACTTCAAATTCGTCGCGGCGGATTGTTAAAGCATTCTGAACTCCAGCGTAAACCTCTTGCAGAGCTTTATAAGATGGCATAGGATTGTACTCACAAGATACATTCAAATCATCACACAGTTCGGGTGAAAATAACCGATTCCATAGCCTTGCTTGTCAAATCTCTTGAACGGATATTGACCAGCGTTCTCTCGTTCTATTGAGTATTCAAAAGCAATTCCGCCGCTGAATTGTTCTCGTAACGTGGGTTCTGTCAGAAGCCACTTGCCTTGTAAGAAGTTGCGCTGTCCTTCATATCCATCAATTGTGGGAAACGAGTCCGACAAGCAACCGAACTCTGTTAGCAGAACAGGAATCGAATAGGTGATTCGGGCAAAGCTTTCTTCGAGGAGTTTGAACCCTGGAGCATCGCTGTATTCTTTCGCCGCTCCATCGCACGAGACGTACGTATTGATTCCATACCATTCAGCGCGATCATAGTCATCGGTTTCTTTGCAGTTGTAATACTGAGCAAGGTCTTCTCGTTCATTGTCAGCAGACACCAATCCAATTGGAATCTGGCGCAAATGTTTACCGCAAGAAGTCATGTAATTTCTCATGTCGCGAATAAACTTCTTCTGGCAAGGTGCGTTCCATTCCGGTTTATTGGGCGGAGCGAAATGATTGACTTCATTTCCTGCAGAAAAGGCCAGAGTATTATTGTATTTACTAAACGCTCGAATGACGCGCTGTCCTTGTACCTTCAGTTCGGGAGGATAGCAATCGGGGGCAGCGTCTCGTGTGATGGCACATGTAGGACAATCATGTGCAAGAGCTACGATAACGTAGATACCCGCTGTTTCCATTGCGTGCCTGGAACATAGTTTCAAATTATTTATTCCTTAGAACGACGATCCAGCAATCGAGATGCACACCCATTAAGTAGACTTACATAAATTCATCATGGTTTTGAGAGGCATCCACAGCGTATAGTCGAACTACATTGACGTTCAGATTCTTCAAGTAGTCAACATCACGTCCCCAGATATTGCGATGCTGATTCGAGAACAAGTCGAGTGAATTGTGATTCAGATCGCCATAATTTGGACGAGGATAATAGTCGATGCCTCGCACTACGAATTCATCGGCAGTCACTGAGTCAAAAAATTTGTAACCTTTGACTTCTATAGGATGAAGCATGCCCCAAGCTGTGGCTTGGAAGAGGAGGAGAACGCGAAACACGAATCGAAGCATCTGTTATAATGGCGATCGACAATACGGTCCAGTTCTTGTCGACACTTGCGGGACTCTATAGTGTCTCTCAAAAAAGATTAAGAGAACTTTCGAGGGCGATTTGAATAAATTGTGTAATGAGAAAAGACCTCTCTTCTCGAGCAACAGAAAATGTGCGCGCGTGCTTTTCGTCGCTCTCGGGTTTTGTTGCGACGATCGTTCTTCCGGAAACATTCGGAGAAAATAATATTTTCATTCGAAAGATGCTCCATCTCCATTGATGCGAGTCACGGACACGCCTAAAGCACGACTTGAAGAGTTGGGTCACGAGTCTGACTCATCGATCCTCGATGAAAGATGGCGAGATGATGATGAATGATGATTGATGATTCATTTCATTCGAACGATTCTCATTACTAGTTTGTACAAACGGAACCCTCTGTTGTGATCAATACCATGTCGAGAAAAAGCCTCTTCTGTTTCTTTCTTTCACCATTGATGACGCGTTGTTTTCACGTAGAAACCACAGATATCACAAGACAGTGTAATCAACATCGTCTGAACGAAAATACTACCCAACCGTCGCCAACGTAATAGATGACTGTATAGGAGAGATCACGAGCGTTCCACTTACAAGGAAATCATTTCTCACGTCACTGATCATCGGAGGGCAGTTCTCACTGCATCGAGTCAGTCTACGTTAGCAGCCGAAACGGTCCGACAAGAAGCGACCGAACTATCCGATAGCAACCTGCAACGAACCCTGCAAGAATCTTTGTCGGGAATGGTGGCTGGTGCAAGTCTTCCCGTCACAAAACCTTGGTCAAATACCCATTGGACACTGCCACTGTGCGGTTACAAATGCCAAACTCGCCATATTCTGTATTCGATCTACCCAACTTGCTCAAAGGAAGCTATCGCGGCATTGCAGTGCCTCTATTGTCCAATATTCCAGCCGGTGCCGTCTTTTCGCCGTAAAGACGCCACGAAAGAGATTCTGAAAACTTCTTTCTCTGGAGACCTTCCCAAGTGGCTTTCGACATCCGTGGCGGTGGGGATCGCTCAAATTCCCTACTGGCTGGTTCGCAATCCGAGCGAAGTCGTCAAGACGCGACAACAAGCTGGCATCGCTGGATATGCCAATACCACCAATCCTTGGGAAGCAGTTGCCCGAGTTCGACAGGACATTTTGAACAACCGGACGGATGTCCCATTGTGGGAAGGTTTCTATGTGGGGTATTGGGAGAATATTTTGTACGCTTACCCAGCGGATGTGCTGAAATTTGTAATCTACGAGCAATTTGCAGGGGACGGAAGGTTTCGCCGGGAGAAGGGCCTGCATCGGGGCGGCTGCCACTGCCTTGTCGCAGTTCATGACCACCCCTCTGGATGTTGTTCGAAATCGCCTCATGGCACAAACCGATACTCCTAGCACAGATAATAGTCAGGAAAAGGAAGCCGGGACGAGTTATCTCGCTGCTCTTGTAGGGCTAGCCAAGACAGAAGGACTACCCGGTCTTTTGCCGGAGCTGCCCTCGGGTTGGAAAAGCCATGATCAGTGGTGCCATCCAGTTTGCGACCTACGAAGAGACGAAACAAAGCATGCAGAAATTGCTCCAGACGCGACAGTCATGAGTCATGAAAGAAAAGATTAGTTTTAGACTCTTACGGCAGTACTCGCGATTCAAAACCATCAAAGAGACGGTCGACGTGTTCCTTTGTGTTCTCTTTCGCTTGTTGCCTTTGACTCGGATTGGGTCCGTGAAGCCTCAGTTCCACCTGCCTCCGAAGGCTCGTTTACATTCTGGCTTAGCAGAAACGCGCCTAAAGCACCGAAATATCCTTCATGCTCTAGAAAAGAGCCTCCATCTCACCCTTCGACCAATAATCAATCGCATACGAAAGGCGACGCTGAGATATCTTATTCTGTCTCAAAAGTTGCCGATAAAATAAATTCGTTTTGTTTTGGCTAGCTTTGCATTCAAGTATGCGACCTGGCCAATATTGTTCGTGATCATCATGAGTAGCGCCCTAGCCAAATCCTCTTCTTTCAGTCCTGCCGCTGGGTCTTCTTTGGCTACCAGTTTACCAAAAGACGATGCAACTAGGTTGGCTGGAAGACCAAGCTTCTCTAGAGCATCGCTATTTTCTCCATAAATATCACCTACCATCATGTCTACTTTCGTTGGATCTCCATTAGCAACCATTCTCATCACATCGTCAAAGTCTTCGATGTCGGTTAACAAGCGGATTAGTCCCCAGTACGTTCCACCTCCAATCGTAGAACCAGAAATTCGCTCGTATTTCCGAGGGCCGTCAACTCGGAGAATGCTTACACCTGTTCCAATGGAAACCAGCAGATACGGGTACGTCTTTGAATTCGAGACTGCGTCTCGGCGTACTTTCCTCGACCACCACCATTCATCGACAGCAAGTGGAGCCGTTTCGGGGATACATACCCTTCCTTTTCTCCCTCATCAAATGCATTAGCTGTGGGTACTTCTTTTCCCTTCATCGAATGAAATTCGTTCTCAGAATCGAATGAGGAGGATGGATCGGTACGAAACGATGTTCCCCTTGAAAGATTGACGGACGACGTGGAGCTCGTGCTGTTGGCAGGTCGAAATGAGTAACATTCGCCAACCACAGTTCTCAAGACAAATTGCATTCCGGCAACAAGGGAATCTAGCTCCTCTTCTTTATGCATAATGATTCCTAGTTCCTTTTCCCAGTCGGCAGCAAACTTGTGAGCACCTCCCCGGTTGCACCCATTTGTTTGATGTTTAGATGCAGATTGTTGGTCCTGATCAAGTCCATTGCTTGTTTCATTCTACGTGTCTCAAAGTGAACAAAGTGAAATTCCCTTGGAGCTCGCGACTGTAAAGCTAAGTTTGTCGTCCTTGACGCCTTCGCGATACGAATCGAGCCTACGAGCAAAGCTATAGAATTGGTCAAGTGCCTCCGCTCGGTCACGACTAAAATCCAGCATGGATCTTGATCGGCGCATACCACTCGTAGGCTGCCGTCGATCTCTATCCTTGTCGTTATCTAAGCAGCCGCCGAAGACCTCGCTTCTCAAACCCTCGTGCGTAAACGAGGTGCTTTTCTGCAAAGGAGAATTTTCTACCGAATCCGCGTAAGCTTGCAAATTGTCGGGTTCACTTTGCTGGCGCATCATTTGCAGCTGCTCTAGATCATCGCTGGATGCCTTGGACGGAATGTGGCGTCTTGGAGACGACGGAATGGCAATCTCCGATTTGCGTCGTTTTCGCCCGACACTTGACGTTCGAATGTCGCCCTACTCGCGAGATCGACCAGTGACGACTGACGTAAATTTTTCAGAGGAAGATATCGGTTGTTTTACCGCATTCGCAACGCCTTGCCGAGCCATGAGGACAGTCTGGGCACTGGCGGCATTTCGATACAGGCGTTCACGATGTCCTATTGCATCCGTTGCTGTAGGCCCTCTTTGCTCGAAATAGACGAGTTTGGCAAGTGTACCTCCAACGTCCATTCCAAATATACTCCCAATGCAAAAGTTTGATTTTATGGATAGACTAGCAGTAACTTGAGCCCGCGGAGGATGATTCTGTACTTGCACGGAGGAATTACCAGCATCATCTCCATGCTTCTTCACATCAGAGCTGTTGTAAGTTTTCTTGCGTTTGAGACGATCCCAAGGCCAAGGTCGGCGCTTTTAAAAGCCGGAAGTTCTCCTATTCGATGTTTTAAATCATCAAACGAAACAGGAAGATCGCTCAGTATATTTTTCAATTCCTCGAGCGAGTCGCGAATATCTTCCATATTCATAGCTCCTTTCAAGAAAAACAAGGCCTCACTCTTTTCTTCAGAACCGGTCCTCCTTTCTCTATTTCGCGTGGAAATATACCACATCACGGACGAGGAAATTGCGCCACCAAGAAAGGAAGCGACCAGCAGCCATTGACTGCCATCGCCAGTCCTCGCCAGGACGCCCGCCCGCATGTTCCGGCTTTAGGGTTTTACCGGTCCAACTCAGCAAACCAGCTGTATTGCCATTGTTTATTGGTACACAAAAGAAATCGACAAAAGCAAGTGTAACAATTGAAGGGTTATGAAATGGTTTGTTTGTAAACAGCAAATAAAAAAAAAAGGTAAAAGCGAAGTCGCACTTCTGACTTGAAAATTCCCAAAGGAATTTTAGGAGACCGGCTGCTTTCAACCATAGCCATAACCTTAATCAACGTAGAGGGTAGACGGAGACGGAGTGCTTTGGATCTTCCATAAATGCCACTACCGTAAGAGGACAGTACCGGTATCCTCAATTCAGTGGAAAAGCGTTGAGAGACAAAAAAGGACATGCGGGGCAATTCAACCCCATCTGGATCTGGGCTTATGTCGAGCAGCGCTGTGACAACTACGTGAGACTGGAACGGATGCCAAGCAGCAAAATTCGAGCATCCAAAGTATACGTATCTGAAAACATGTATTCAATGCAGGGATCAAGAATTTCTCAAATCAAGCCGTTGGCGGCAAAATTGGCCGATCACAGATACTTCATCATCACAACCTTTCTCCTTTCACCCAAGACGCTGTAAAAGCAAAACAAAACATCGAAATAGAAAGGCACCCACCATGAAGAAATGCATTCTCTTTGCTCAAGCGCTCCTGCTGATATCCATTGGATCAGCAGCCGGGCAAAATACCGGAAAAAAGCATCCGAGGAGCTGTTTCACAAGAAAAACGCAGCGATCTTTGAAAAACAGGGGCGACGATGACGGATATTATAACGACGATAACACCGACGACAATACTGATGATAATGCCGATGGTGCTACCGATGATTCAACTGACGACTATTATTACGGTAAGCTTGCAACAATGAGCAGGAACTTTTGGTTAACCGCATCCAGCGTCGCTCATAAATCAAACTGTATTTGACTCCCAATATATCGAAGAAGAAAGAAAGGGCAAGGGAGAAGGAAAAGGCAGAACAAAGAGTGCCAAGAAGGAAAGAAATCAAGTAAACGTCATCATGACGAGAACCCCTACCAAGAAAAGGGAGAACTGAGCGATCTCTACCCATCCGTTAATGACATCAACTTCCTAGACGACAACTTCTTTGACGACAAATTTTTTGCAGGCGGCGACTGCAAGCTTGTTGTGTTGAACGAAACATTCTCTCTGCCTCGAGCGCTGAGTTACGTTGCACCTGATACGACTTCACCAGAAAACATGGGCGACCCCGTATTAGCAGGAACCGTGTTCCTTTGGAGAAACCAACAAGTCCTTGAAGCCGATGGTTCCGTTCCTATTCCGGGCACCACCGTGAGCGGAACTTGTACACGAACGAACCAAGATGGAGAAGATGGCATGGGGTCGTGCCAGTTTGTCTTTGTGGATGACGATGATTACACTATCACTGTCGATGGCTTACTGACCGGTCCATTCGGAAGCAGTCTCAGTATAACAGGAGGATCTGGAGGAATGGTAGGCGTTGTGGGTCAAATGGATTTCTTCCCCATTCATGAGGAGGGAGATGACGCGGACGGTGATATTTTCATCAACGTTGCGCGATACGAGGTCGAAGCCGACTTGGGCCTGGTTATTTGCCCAACGCATTGAGGACCGATCCCGATGTCTCCCCTTTTGTTGCACTAGAATCCAATCATAACATAAATATAAAGAAAATAACACAATCCAAGACTGATATTATTCAGATACAAAACTGTTAATCACAGCGGCTACAAACCGTACTGTTTCTTGCTTAAAAGGGACATGAGGTTCACCGTCAAGCCGCTTGGTGCAGCTAGGACTCGTGTCTTTGGCGAAGCCGAGTCAACGGTTGAAAATAGAACTTCTTTCCCCTCCTGCAATGCGACGGAAATTCTTTCGTTCAATACAAGGAAATTTTCTTGGTCATTTGCACAAGTACCAGGATACAAAAGCTTTCTATCTTCGGCCCAAACGTAGCTCCAGTGGTGGTCTAATGGCCAAATGGATACGGGATTTCCCATGGAATAGCATCGTCGATGGAAGAGGTCGCGATATGACCAGTAGATGGCTTTGAAAAATACGTTTATCATTAAGGAACGCTTCCATGCAGCTGAAGTATGCAAGCGCCCCGGGGTCGTCGTAAGTGCCTTCATCAAGCAAGTCAGGCGTCAGCCACAGAATGGATGCAATTTCCACACCTTCGCCGCGGAACAGCACGCGCTGTGTTTCTTTTACAGCCTGGCGAAGCTCGTGCGGAGTCTCTTTGCAGATGATATCAGCGCATTCTTCCAGTGATAAATGTTTTGTCCTGCCGTCGCAATTTATTGCACTATTCACCAAAGAGGCGGAGCACAGCAAATCTCTGCGACTGAACACAAGCATGGTGGTTTCTAGAGCCCAGTATCGATGGCCCTGGTCAAAAACAGTGCTGCTATGATTCGTTCGTCTTTTCGTGAGGCAGTATAGATTATCGCGACATCGGAAAGCTTCCTCATCTCTTTTCAAGAAAACGATGTGTTGGGGTTCGAGTTGGATTGGGATTGGAGGAGCTTTTCATCGTGTCGTACCACTATCGAGCGAAATCTATAAACCTTATCATTCCCACTTACTGTACAACTCAACGATTTCATCAACAATAGCATATCAAACGTAATAGACTGATTTTTCGCGACATTATATATTGGGAGAATCTACTGGAACAAAACGGGAAGTTGGAAAGCCACCAGACGATTAAAGGGTCGGACACTTGAGGAGACCCAATGCAGCTTCGACCTCATATCGCGTAACGTTGATGAAGATGTCACCGTCGGACCCACTCGACTCCTCGTTGACGCCGAAGAAATCCATCTGACCGACGGCACCAGCCATACTTCCGGTTCCTCCAGTGATACCGAGGCTGCTACCAGAAGGACCAGCCAGTAAACCATCAACAGTGATAGAGTAATCATCGTCGTCAATAAAGACAAATTGACAGGATCCCATGCCGAATTCACCGTCCTGGTTTGTTCGCGTACAAGTTCCACTGACAGTGGTGCCTGTAATGGGAATCACGCCGTCTGCTTCAAAGACTTGCTGATTCCTCCACAGGAAGACAGTTCCTGCCAACACCGGATCACCCATGTTATCGGGAGAGGTAGTATCAGGTGCAACGTAACTCAACGCTCGGGGATAGAAAGGTTTCATTCATCATGACAAGGTGACAGTCGGCCATTTCTGGATGCATGTCATCATCCTCGTAATCACGTGACTTTTGCCTTTCTTTCCACCCTTGCCCTTTCCTTTGCCCTTGCCTTTTCCTTTGCCCTTGCCCTTGCCTTTTCCTCCTTCTGTAGGTCACAAACAAAAGACGTGAGATTTGACTTTTCTCGCAACCATCATATCCTTTCGTTGTTCCAAACGTACCATAGTAGTAATCATCGGTCGCATATCCATCGTCGTCGCCCATGTTTCTCAGAGCGCGCTCGGTTCGTTCTTGTGAGACCGCCCCTCGGATGGTGTTTTCGTTTTGTGCCGCTGCTGAATCCATAGAGAGAATCAACAGCATTTGAATGAAGACGATGTGTTTCAACATTTTGTATAAGTTTTATGATTGTCTCAAAGTGGATTATCTCTTGGTTTGCTCGAAACGGTTCAAGATTTTGAAACAAGATTTTGTGAGCAAACTTGTCGTCGAACGCGGACCTCGGTTCGAAGAGTTGGAGTGAGTGGAGAGTTGAGTTGCAAAAAAATGATCCGATGACTGCCGTTAAAGCGAAACATTTCTTGCACACAAACGTTCATACTGGTAAAGTCACAGGGTATTTTGCACTGTCATTTTTTTGTTTCAACGGTACGGTCAAGACATTTTTCACATGACTCTCATCATTGATATATCTACAAACATGTATATCTGGATACCCAGCGCGCCCGAACAAATTTTGTCGGACCACGTCCGTTTGAAGGAAGCGTCGAGTACTTCGTGCGGTATTGTCGTAACGCCACGGTCGTGCGTCGAGTCGCGTTCGTGATTCAAGAACATTACGAGTCCCGTCATATCCGTTCGTCGCAACCCTAACCTTGCGGGAAACCGTTTCTCGTTTGGCGCGCAGCCAGCACCAGCAAAAGCACAAGCAGCGATCTTATTCATTCCTTCAGATCTAAAACTTTTGTCACGACAATACAAAAGCAAAGATTAGCAACCCTCAAAAGCATGCCAGCAACCAGAAAATCCCTTCCTTCCAGCAAGAAGGAAGACCCAGACAATATTCAGGAGGAAGAGGCAACCTCGTCTCCGTCGCGAACATCAGCGCAACTCAAATGCGCGCACTGTGAACGCGAGTTTACAACTAAATACGGATTATCGTACCATGTCAATAACTTTGTTTGTCGACCCGAGGAGCGGCCTGCTGATGACAAGAGTGAAGGTTCAGCACAGGAATCAGGTTCACCGCCGACGTCGCCTAAGCCCAAGCAAAAACGAGGCAAGAAAGCGACCGAGGAGGAGAAAACATGCCCTCACTGCGGTACGGTATTTACAAGTTTGTATGGTTTGAACTATCATTTGAAGAAATTGGTCTGCCGACCTGATGAACGACCCGATAGTTCTGAGCATGCCGAAAACTCCGACTCATCGGAAGCGGAGGAAGCAGAGCCAATGCCAGTGTCAGCAACGAAGGGTTCACGAGCACGAAGTCGTTCCAAACCGGTGAAAAAGCGATTAAAGGAGGAGTCGGACCAGTCAATTGTCTCTGACTCGGAGACTGAGACGGAGGAAGAGCCAGACAACGAAGCTAGCCGGAAGCTTTCCAGTCGACGGGCAAAACCTGTTATCAAAGAGGACGATAATGAAAGCGAGTACGATGAGGATCAAGACGCCGAGCTTGAAGTAGATGGAGCACCAAGCGGGTCTCGGAAACGACAAAAGACAGACGAGATATCCCATTGTCCTCATTGTAATAAAATGTTCAAGTCGACTCGTGCACTAACTTATCACGAAAAGAATTTTGTTTGTCGGCCGCAAGACCGCCCAGATGGGCCAGTTCAAAAGGGCAGACGGAAAGTAGAAGAGAATGCTGAAGGAAAAAAGAAGTATAAAAGATTTCGTGGGGCTGAGGAAGCTCGTACATGTCCCGATTGTGGGGTTATATTTTCGAGCGTTCTTGGCTATCAATACCATCAAAGTAAGTGCCAGTTTAGTGAGGACACCCTAATTTCTTGACGGATACCAGAAGTCTCACACATCGAAACCTTTGCACTATTAGAGAAAAAGGTTTGTCAGATCAAGAAATCTCAGACTAATAAACCTTTTGAAGAGCTTCTTCCAGGAGTAAATATCTGACAGCCTATGGCGTTGTCGAAGTCATTTCTGATGACAGGGCTACCCCACGGCTAGTCTTCCGGCAGACATGGCGCAGCTGAATCGAAAGTGGTCAAAGTACAAAGTGCAGTACAAGCAATGCTTCCAAGAGCGTGCGACACGAGCGGGAGTAAATTCTTTAGCACGGCGGTATCAGTTCGGCTCGCTCTACGAGAGCGGCTTGCAAAACGCCGCGAATATTGCAAACATATATGCGCAAGAACGTTCGAGGGTTCTCCCGCCGATTCCACCTTCGTTTCAAAGTGCAGAGACGACCCAGCCGCTCCTGCTGAATCTTACCCTGAAAGAATCGTAGTCTGCAAACTTATTCAAAACCGTAAAGTGACGGTGCTAGGCGATGGCACCACTTCAAACCAGTCATCTTTACACAAGCTGCCGAGATGCGCATGTACCTTCGGCGAAATGAATTTACGACCCCGTATTCTGACGGAATGGAAGAGTACAAGTGCGAAGACTGTGGACTTGGCTTTCATTCCGCTGTGGGGTACAAGTATCATTCTCGTGCAAAGGTCTGTGTCACGAACAACGAAAAGAAGAGGGTAGCAATCGAAAATCAAATTACATCGACAGAACAACGGGCCCAGTGGGAGCTTGTTCGTCGCAACAGTGAACCTCAGCCACTCCTAGTGGCAATCGTACCGAAAAAGAAAGTCGTCGACTTTCCTTTGTATCCACAGGTGTTGATTAGTTTGGGATACAAGCTCCTTCCGCGGACGCATCAGCCCACAACAGTGAGTGCATTCCGTCCACTTGGAGCTCCTCGGTCGTACAAGTCGTCTGCGGCCCCTATTCACGAGATGAACGGCGAAATGGAAGCAGTGACGGTCGATGCTACGGCTGAACACCAAGAAGTGACCAAGAAACCAACGGCTAAGTCAGTACAATTATCGAAGAAAGAATTTGTGCACCCTGACACGACAATGAAGGAGCTTGAGTGGCTCATTCAAGCGGAGCAATCAAAGTTTCTTGGATCTATGTATACAGGGGTTTTCAGTGCGCTCAAATTCAAACCGCGGCAAATAGCTACGAAGAAAAGACGCCAATTCCGATTATTCCTGTCGTGAAAACTAAATCTAAAAAAAAAAAGAAAGCCCTGAAGAAGCGCAAGATCGTCCGAAAGTTGCCGGCGCCAGAGTTTTCAACATTGCCTCAAACACCTCTACCACCTTTCATTGACGTACGAATTCTCGTGGAGGAGCTAAGCTCGGGCCGATACCCCAGTATGACGCGCGAACCTGAAGACACAATACGATCGTCAATATGTTTCACTTGTTCGAAAAGAGCTGGCGTGATACAAGAACCCTTACACAACTGTTCGTTCTGTCCGAACACATTCCACTGGACCTGTGCTCGCAGAAAGTTCACTATGAAAGACCCTGAACCCGGCGACGATTTACTATGTCATCGATGTATTGGTATTGTTCAGGCCAGGAGAAACCGTGCTCAAAAGCGAAGACTGGAAAAGTTGATTGATTCTGACGCGGAAACCGGACGCATCCTTTGGCGCCCGAAAAGAAGAGACCATGGAAGAAGTTCGTCTGACGAAAGAAACTGTGCCCGGACGCGAGTACGAATGTGTAGCGGCACAAGTGCGTCGGTTGAATGAGTTGACCGAACTGTTGAAGGATTCGCAGATTCGACTTTCGAATAATCTGGAATTGTCGCGCATCGAAGCGAGCGACCAGGCCATGATTCAATCTTTCGAACGCCAGGCTTTATTCTAAGCCTAACGACATGAATCATTCTTCTTGCGTATAATCCATCAGACGAATCATGCTATCATCCGGATCAAAGGGTTCGATCACCCAGCTTTTCTTGAGTATCTCCACATGCTCCTTTTGTATATTCCCCTCGCGACAGGACACATACGGTTGATCCGGAGACTTGATTTGCTTTTCCAGTAGATGAATTAACAGCTCATATAAACTCCATCTTTGACTTTCCGTAGTATTTTCGGTGGGCGGCGCTATACAACCTGCCAAGTAGGCTAAATCTGCGCGGAGGCGCTTATTCTCTTGTTGGTCCATAATAATTGTAGTGTCGTCTGCATCGTCCACATCCTTGACGCGTGCTAGCTGAATTTGAAGTTGCTTCAGTTTCTTTTGAAAAATTTCCTGTTGGTGTATCGAAAAGTCTAATTTCTCTATCCTCTCCTTTTGAAATTGGATCATTTGTCGAAACAAGAGTTGTAATTCGCGCAACTGATTGCATTTATTCACCAATCCGGCCCCAAAGCGGTCTTCACCAAAACGTTTACCTTCCAGTTCATTCAATAATTCCTCACATTCGCGAGTTGGACCGAACTGAGCAAGAACTTGCTGCTCGGCGTGCAGGATTGCCGAGGCAGAGCAGTTGGAGGATTGTTGAGCGTAGTATTGCTCATGAAGCTCGTGAAGTTCTTCCCATCGTTTCTCGTTGGCTTTTTGCAGACTTTTCAATAATTCTTCTGCGCTGTTTAGATTTTCTTTTGAAGCCATTTTACTTAATTGAAGGACGCATAAACTAGTTGTGCAAGTTTCGAACCGTTGCGGAAAAAAAAATGAAGAAAGGCGCGTCCAAAGTTCGTTTGTGCAAACTCACTCCATGATCCGGGAAACACTCATTCACGAACTCGCGCACGCAGCGCGCGCTGCGCGTTGAAGGACGGGGAGCGCAAAAGATGCCCACGAAAACAAGTAACCCGATTTTGAAGTTGTTTTGTTTTCCTCGCCTCCGTACTTCCACGACGACACGAGAGCGACAACGCGAACTGTTTGTGAGCACTGCCGACCGACAACCAAGTTCATTCTGCAATCGCAATTAAAACGAACAGTTGTGTGTTTGTGAATAGAAAGAACCATGAGACTTGCTTTTCTTTTGTTCTTGGCTGTTTCTGCACACAGCTTTGTGCCGCAAGCGCGCGTTGCATTCCGTGGAGGAAGGTGAGTCTCTCATTCTTTCGTTCAGGTGCCGACTGACGTCGTTTGGAGGGATTCCTTCATGAATTATCGGATGCAAGAGGAAAGGAAAAATAAAAATATATATGATATGTTGACGTCAATTAGGATGCCAATCGTTTTGTAAAATCTATTTACTGCAATATTCTTACACGCACCCTTTCTTACACTATCAGCAGCCTTGACGCTGCTCCTGCCAAGGCCGGAAAAGCCACGAAAGCTGCATCCAAAGCAGCCACCAAGGAGGAACCCAAGGTAGAACAGAAAGAAGCCCCGCCAGTTCACCTTGGCTGGGACTCACACAACCCCGTCGACGAAGCTCCGAGCTCACTGGTCCGCCCCGAAGATGGACCGGAAGGAAACTACCCGATGCGTGCCAAATTCGAGAAAATGTGCCGAGACGCGCAAATTGCCATTACCAAGGCCATTGAAGAGATTGATGGCGAAGGAACGTTCCAAGAGGACTGCTGGACGCGTGCCAACGGTGGTGGGGTATGTCGCGGGTTCTTTCGGGAGGAAAAGTATTCGAAAAGGCCGGTGTCAACTTGTCGGTCGTATACGGATCCATGCCGCAGGAAGCTCTGCAGGCAGCCACGGAACGAGGTGTCGACCGTGCCAAGGGAATGAAACCGGGTGAGCGAGTACCGTTCTTTGCCTGTGGTTTGTCCTCGGTCATGCACCCCAAGAACCCTTTCTGCCCTACAATGCACTTCAACTACCGATACTTTGAAACGGACGGAGGAGTTTGGTGGTTCGGAGGTGGTACCGATATTACTCCTAGTTATGTGGACGAAGATGACATGAAACACTTTCATGGAACGTACAAGGAAGTCTGCGACAAACACGACCCGAAGTACTATGAGGAATTCAAAGCATGGGCCGACCGATATTTCGTCATTCAGCACCGTAATGAAACTCGGGGTTTGGGAGGTATCTTTTGACGACCAAAATGACAAGGATCCAGAAGCGCACTTTGAGTTTAGCAAAGAAGCTTTGAACAGCGTGATCAAAGCATACGGACCTATTATTGAGAAGCACAAGGACGATGAGTTCACCCAGGAACAGAAAGAGTGGCAATTGATGCGACGAGGACGTTATGGTGAGTGATCTTTTGATACTCTCTATCGTTTTGATTTTATTTTGATCTTTTACTAACTTTTTTCGAAACAATTTACAGTCGAGTTCAACTTGGTCTACGACCGAGGAACAGTCTTTGGTCTGAAAACCGGTGGACGTATTGAGTCCATCCTCATGAGTTTGCCAGAGACAGCTCGCTGGGAATACAATGCACAGCCTAAAGAGGATCACCCGAAGCCGAATTTATCGATGCATGCAAGTTCCCAAGAAACTGGGTTTAAGCACGAATAAATCTCTTGTATTGCAATGCTATCTAGCGTCTGTTGCTTATTTATCTGATGAGTTGAAAAACTTGAGGAGATGCATGCTTAATAGCCGTGTATGTTCTAATAGCTTCTTAGGGTCTTCTATCTACACCAGTTGTGTCGCTGTCGTTCGTTGTAACGAGCATCTCATGGAGAGATAAGCTGCAAAGCTTGTTTCACCCCAGCTTTCCACGCCACTCGCAGATCTTTTTCTATTTGCTTTTCGATCTTTCGAAAGCGACTGCGATTTCCGTCCAGTACATCTTGTTCCGTTCCTCCGATGGAAATGCCTGCTACGGCAGCACCAGCTAAGTGATGCACCAGTCGAAATTTGTGTCCGTGAAAGTACGCATTTGCCCTGTCTTTGTGAAGCTGGAACCCTTTCGTACGACTTAATCGAAGTTGTTGTGTTGCTCGCGACAGAATACTCCCCTGCTGACTCGAACAACTCTCACATTGTGGATAAAAACGAAAATTAACAGGTTTTGGCCGCAGAAAGAAGAGTCTTTACGCTTCATCATGGCTTCTGCCACCGATTTGGGAGGCATGTGATCACCCACGAACGACCGCGATCTGGATCCACATGTGTGGCATCCCCAGATTCGTCCAATGCGGTCCAATTTCAAGCGCTCTGCTGCCGTCGCATAGCTCTCGGTAGCCGGTAAGCTACGCCGAGCAAAGGATCCAATATTCGCGTAACTGCTGGGAGAAATCGCCCAAAATCTGCCGCCCATGAGTTTGAATGCCAGTACACCAATCGCACAGCTGTGGCAAGGAGCAGGAAAAGGGTGATGGTTAGATACGAGACTGGCGATGAGGAAAAAAGAACCGCAGCGAGTTTCATCTTACACTCGAATAGTATGCATGGGAAGTCGAAAATATCTGGCGTCCACGTGATCATCTCGATATCGACGTTCATACGACATGGCAACACGTTGTTGTTCTTGTCTCCATGACGTCCAACTCGACCGAAGTTGATTGGAAATGCCGAGGGTCTGATCATCGTCATGGCGGATGTAGTCTCGACTGTGCAAGGTAAACAAAGCAGCTTGATGACAGGCCCATGAAGCGAGGCAAACCGAAGCCATTCCTACGACGGATCTGCAAGGAAAAAACGAGGCAGTGATTTACATCATTTTAGAGAAAGAAGTGAGACACAAAGGTCAAGCCACAGCAACGAAAGATCTCTACACATGTACGTACGGAGCTGGACCTGGCGTTCCTGTTTGAATTCCTAAAATGCGCCATTGTGTCCAGGTAGACAGAGCCAACGTAGATCCGAATGTCACCGCTCCTGCTACTACAGAGCACAAAGCGTCGGCTTGCTCACTCACAAAAGCATCCGACCACCATGTCGGCGAAGAAATGGATTCGATGCTCGGAAGCGGAGGCTTTCTCATTGTTTCTTATTTGATATTAGTGGCTGTCAGCACAATTTTTTAGAAGATATTTTTTATAAGCAGCGTTCAAACAAACAACAAATGAAGGGCATTCCAAGGAATTTGTTTTTGTTGCAGATTGAAAAGCCAAAGCAACGGAGAAGGCGAGCGCGGCTCGCGCGCCTTTTCCGTTGCCAAGCTACTGATTCTTATCTTGCTAACTGCAACATCAAGAGAACGAACTGCCCTTGATCCCAACACCAAAATTGACAACGAAGGTAGACAACAGAAAGAAAAACAAACTAAATTAAATATAACAAATTAACAAAGAGGACCCCTCAACATCATATATCCGCCGACCTTTTGGGCGAATTCTCGCGTGTGGACCGCGGCTGGCTCCTGGATTGCGCAGCATCCTCTTTCGTTACATTTCCAATCTCAGAGGAATCACCTGGTCCTGTTCTTTCATTGATATTACTGCAATTAAACCTATTCATCTGCGAAACAAGCGTTTTTGCCTGTTGCGCTAGCCCACTACTAAAAGATGCCACCGAAGCGGGCTTCCCGGGGTTGAATAATTCCTGACTGATCCAAACAAACTAGGCGCTTCCTGCGTCTGTTCTTCATGCGCAACGTTCTCCGACATACGACTTGCGAACGATCGAGCTTGATCCATATAACCATCTGCTCTGCGCATTTCTTTCAGTCTCTCGTATCGCTCCTTCCACGTGTCGGCCATTTCTGCGGATTGATTCAGCTTTTCTTCCCATTCCTGTAACAAAGAGACATATAATGAGATAGACGAAATAGCCTGCTTATTTAAAGCACGCCTCATTCACTTACCGCACGCGCCAAAAGAAACTCTCCCTTCAGTTTTCCCAAATTGTGTTCGAGCCGCTCCTCGTTCTTTTGCTGCATCTTTTGAGCATCATTGAGTGCGGCCCAAAACCTGCCGGCCACAGCCTGAAGCGGAGTATCATTGTAAACGGGTGCGCTCAAAATTTCTTTCATTTCCTCCATCAAACTCGCAAGTGCTTCATCTGAACTTTGCACAACACCCGAAGGTTGTCGGCTGGCAGTAATACTAGGGTGCACCACTGGCCTGGATAGAACCACATCAGCTCGCTTGCTCGGATCAAACAGTGGAGTTTTGCGGCTCGGCTACTGGAGCGTAATACATCATCCATGGCATAACGAAGGATAGCGCAAGCCCTGTCGTGGCTCATGGATTCAGCGCGAGCGAGACTGAGCTGCAAGCGCCCGCGATGATCGGAATCGACAGGCAACAGGGACGAAGCACCTTGACAAGCATTCTCAAAGAGTCCATAGCATTCCGTGTGACGATTGGCGTCGCGAAGTCCATTTCCTTCTTAATGGCCTCTTGCAGAATATCTTGAACATCCTGATCAATAAACTCATCGTGCCTGGATGGGCCCCTTGAGGTGTCGACGGCGCCATCCCCATGGGAGGGTCGTTTGCACTGTTGTTTACGTCATCATTATTTCCTAGCGAATCTCGCTTCCTATCGGACAATTCATTTTCACGCCGACTTGCTTCAAAAGCAGCTCCTTCCATATGCGCAGCCTCTACCACATGCTGAAAAGCTTTTGTACATCGGCAAAGGCATCAATAATGGCTTCGCCCATGACGTCGTATCCAGAATCATAATGCTCCATGAGTTTTTCCGCAATCGCCAACAGTCCATCTTCATGTCCTGAAAGCGCTTCCACGAGTAATTCAGGTGTAATGATAGGATTTTCTTGAGCCTCTGGTTGTATTGTGTCCTTCACAATTGGCCGACGAGTTGGTTTATCCACAGAGTTATTGCTACCAAGACTTTGTCGCTGGTTACTTTCTGTTGGTTGCCGACGGGACATTGTATCGGGTACAGGAGACCCACCGAGATTGGGATGCTCGGGTCGGGTTCCTAAAGCAGCTGGAATGGGAGAATGACCTTGCATTTGATGCACGTCCATGGATTGTTTCGTCGACGAATCGTGATTGATCGACCTCAACCGCGAATCGCGTCTCACACTCTCCAACGCTTTCGCTCGACTTTGGTGTTTCGTCAAGGCTGAATTCGCACTCTGATGAACTTGTTGGGACGTACGCCCTGTTGATTTGGATCGTGGCGGCGTCGAATCCAGAACACTGCTTCCGTCGTCGCTACGGCGTTCGAGCGACTTTGTTCGTCTATTTTCGTTTTGCTTTTGTTCGTCAATGCGACGGTTGTATGCGCGCGCTCGTTGCAAGACCGAGGATCGGCTACTCTGTGTTGATTTGTAAGATATTTGAGATCGTATTTCGTCTGCGCTTTTCTTTTCTTCCAAGCGCAAGCCCGACGGATTCATTGTTTTGGCAAAATCGAAATGCGACGACTGATGAGTCTCTTGTTTCAAAAGGGAACTTTATATCACTTCAAAAACACGCAAGTTGTCAAAGTTAGTACGCCCTTGAACAAAAACGATTACTATCAGAGAAGTCAGTCGTCCTTCTCGGAAGGCAGACTATGCACAACAAAACTTGCTCATCAACAACAAATGGCGTGGATACTTCCGCTGGCGCAACAGCACCGTAGTTTTGCAGGGGCGACGCGTCGAGCATTGTTGAACGTCAACGATTTTGCAACGGACATTTCCTCCTAAGTACATACCGTCAACTCGCGTCAGAACTGCTAAGGAACCGAATCAAGAGTCTTGCTATCGGGCGACAAACAGACGATCACGGAAGAATGCATGCACCTCGACAAAAAAAGAAACGAAACGAAGCAGCGCAGAGACAACACACAATTCAATTCGATTGGCCCTGCCTCGTTACATTTTATATTTCAGTATTTAATCCTCGAATGTATTTCATATGGCACACATCCGTGACCACGTTGGTGCTATTGTTCTTGACAAGCGTCTACAGCTTTCAAGTCCTCACGCACGACAAAATCTACCCTGTTGAGAGCAACGGGCGATGGATGGAATGATGACATTTCGGAGAACAAGCTGGAGGAAAACATGCAACTCTTGAAATCCTTGCAGCAAGAAAAGCCGCCGACAGAGCGTGACATGTTTATCCCCATATTTACGCTGGTTTCCATCGCTGGCTTTACAGGCGCGTATGGTTACGAAATGTTGCGTCTTTATTCCCGAGGCGAGCTGTATTTACCGTTTTGAAGGGTATTCGTCGCGCGCAATCTATGCCTGTGATTTTCCTTCGCAATTTCTCTTTCGCTACGAACGGCTAACAGTGAGTATGGATCAAGCCATCATCTTACGGCGCTCAAGCGTAGGTACTTGTTGCTATAGCTATCATTAAATTATCCCACTCTTCCAGGCTAATACTAGTATGAAAAGCGGATTGGAAATAGCGAACAAACCTTTCGTACAAGTCGTAGGCATGCGAATAATCTGCTCGGCGAGTTGTTTACAGTAGATCACTCCCTTTTCGACGTGAATGACTCATTCACGAATACACGTCATCGTTGAGCTGCGTGTCTGATCGTGTTCGCGCACGCGAATTCCTTCTGAATTCGGTCCATGCCTGCGCCACGTCGATTTGGTTCGACGGTGGCATTTGGCTGTCTTCTGCGTCTTCTCCTTCTCTCTTCGAGAAAGGACTGTTGTGTTGTTATTATACGACTCGTGTCATCCCTTCTTGCTCATCCTATCAATTCGAGTAAATACTTTTCATATTATTATTATCTGTACCTCCAGTGCAGCTCAATAGCAAACAAAATGGAACGAAATACAACGAATCAATCGTTTCGTAGGAGAAAAGGCAAAGCAGCCTGCGAAGGTGCCTTGTACTTGCGACCGCTGCTCTCTCGGGATCCTTTCTCCTGCAGACAACCATGCCTTCGTCTACAGCATTCCTTCAAACGTCTTCCTTTTCCCGTTCATCTGTCATCGCACACAATAATCGTCTGGTTTTGGCTCACCCAATGTCAAAATCCGGTTACGACTCGTGTCAAGGCAACAAAGAAGAGTTTGAACTGCGTGTCGGCCGAGCTCTGGATGTATTGAGAAGCGATTATCCCGACATTCTTACCAAACAACCGAACTTTGGTATTTATGCAGATGAAATTGAGGTGGTAGATCCTCCGAGTCAAAGTGCACGGTTTGTCGGCTTACAAAAATAGCTTTCGAATTCTTCATGCCTTGGTGCGGTTTATTTATTGCCCCGCGAGGTCAACTTTGACGTTCCGCATGTGCTTTGATAAAGCACGGCAAAACATTCGTATCCACTGGAACGCCGAGGTCATTCCTCGCGAAATCTTTGGTGGAAGTCGCACCACGCTTCATGTCGATGGCATTTCGGTATACGAACTCAGTCAAGTGACGGGTGAAATCGTGCAACATCGCATTGAGCACTTGCTGATGAACAACATGCCCATTCAACCCAAAGAAGGTGTAATTGAAGCACTCAAGAAGCAGCACACGGTAACTGTCCCTAGTTTTCGCGGGATGATAGTTTGGAGCATGTGTTTTACTTGAGCGAAAGTGGTGATTCATCATCATCGTACATGGACAACATGGTCACTCCGTTTCAGCCACACCAGGCTAAACTCTTTTCGGATCCTCATTCTTCTAGCCTGTTTGCGTTTGAGGCAACCAGCAACGACAACGAAGAAAACCACATCTTGAACGAGCAATACCCCGGCCTCGATTGGGAAGCGCTGGAAACCAAGAACAAATCTCGAAAGAAATTTGGACTCAAGGCACTGACACCCGAGGAATTTCTGCAATTGCAAACACAGGTCAAGGAAATGGATGAGGTGCAAAGCAGCGTGCAGCAGATGCTGCAGCAGCTGCATCCGCAGCCGCTTCTACCAAGAAAGAGCCAAGAACCGCCAACTTTTTGACAAACTAATAGGAGGGACCTTTTGAAGGACACATGCGAAAGTAATTTCGATTGCAATCGCCCCGAAATTTGCTGTGATTTTGGTTTCAAGAAAATGTGCTGCAGTTCTGGGGCACTCGTGGGATTGCAAAATATGCAACGCCAGCCGCAAATGATTCCCATTCGTGTCCCCGTGGAGATGCCACCCGATGTGGATCGATTTTGAAAAAATGATCGATTCTACATATATATCCTTGCCGGAGAATAGAGAGACGCAACCAAGAGATAGTGCGGCAATAGCTACTAATAACTACATGTTTAGATCCACCCTTTGCGATTTGGATGCTGTACATGTATCCCGAAATTAATTGAATTGAGTGACAAGTACGATAGAGTTCTAAACGCAATCTTGCTATTTATTTATGGTCACTGATCCTCTAAACTGGTTGATTGTTGGGGACGCGATCACGGCGTTTTGCCATGACCGCGCGGGAGAGGCAGAGCTCTCCCTTGTGTTGTTGCGTAGTGGATGCGCGTGTACTTGGAATGTTGATGGGTTGCTGAAATAAAATGTTGCATTGAAACAAAAGGCGGAGGAACGTTGATGAAACAGGAATGAAACGTAAAGCCTACCAAGAGGGATGCTCGACACTTTCAAGACATGAGAAATGATTCCGGAGATTGATGGAAATAGGAGTAATAATGACACTTGAACAAGAAATTGGATATATGAAATGATATAGGGAATATTCTTGAATCGGACCGAACGTGATACTATGCTGGATTGTTGCTCGATATAGAATGTAAACTTGATGAAAAGAGTCTTGGGAATGAACTGCCTGTAAAATTGGCTAGAATTGCATGGACCGGAAACGCACCCACAAGGAATAACAAGGCGACAAGAGGAAGCTTTTACTGATGAATCGTACCGTACCATATCGTTTCAAGGAAGCATAATATCGAAAAAAGGGCGAATCATAAATGAATGAAAAAAGAACGAAGATCTCTGACCTACCAATCGCTGGAGAAGCTCAGAGTCAACCCACGCCGAAAGAAAGATAGGAGATAGACGACCCCGCTAGGAGAAGTAAATAAGTAGAACCCCGCAACATGGTGCACGATGTCAAAACATTCGATTTTGCAAATAAACTGAGCGCAACAAGAAACGAGTGAGAGCCATCACGATTTTGATGCAATGAACGAAGATCTTTCCTGTACAAAAGCTACTGGCATTCACGTAAAAGGGTGTCACGGTTTTGAGGAGATGAGAATTCATCACAAAGAACGTTCGCATTCTTCGCTGCTCTCGTCGTGCGTCGTGCGTCACCCGTCACCACAATGGGTCGCACCGTTTCACCCAAACACGGGAGCGATGGTTCACGAATAAATGAATGAATGTTCGATTGCCGATTGCGTCATCCGCTCGTTTTCTCGAAAATAGTCGCCGAGACCACCACCTCTCTCTCAACTGCAACCTGCAACAAGAACACGTTGCTTGTTGAACAGAATACAAATTGTTGGATAATATTGATCGAGGGAAAACCAGGAAAAGCGGAGGTCTTCTCTTTGCGTAACGAAAGCAAGTAGTTCGTTCTACCCTTTTTCTTCGAGCAATGAGACAATTCACACTACGGCGTCCCTTTTCCTGCTACCATTGCTGGTCGTTTGTATAGATAAACTGCCATGGCAGAAGGCTTTCGCACTCATCCCCACACAATATACAAATCAGAGCCGCTCAAGGACCGTTCTCGGAAGTTCGGCCAACAACAATCAGGACGAAAGCCCCTCACGTCCAACTGGTCTCGTCCAAACGATCAATGGCGGAACCGCCATGATTTTGAAATGGCCCGACGATCGTTTTCGGCCGACCCGGATTCGCCACCCCGATGGCACCCCGTCCGCGGCATTTCTCCCGTCAATCCCAATTTTCGCACGCAACCCCACAAATGGACCCCAAGGATTTGCGGGGACGATTTGGAAGAATGCGCGAAAGTCGTCACAGCCGGCCATGTGGCGCTATGCGTTGCGCTCGTATGATCGCATGGTAACGCTCAATACTACTACTACTACAGCTGCTGTGGGTAAAGTGGAACGAACCAATATTCATTACGAAGGTGCGCTAGTGGCTTGCTCCAAGCTGGGAGAGTGGGAGAAGGCACTGGAAATTTACAATGAGGTGCAACAGAAAGAAAAGAAATGGAGGGATCAAGTAAATGCAGAACCTGCTACACAAAGCCGACGGACACGAAGAAAGAATGAACCGACTGTCTTTGTGACGGATACAATGATTATGAGTGTAGTGAGAGCGTGCGTTCGTGCTGCGAGGAAAAGAAGCAATTAGAATTAGCGAATCGACGGGAGCCTTTGGACTGTGCGGTTCAAGCTGTTCACCAACTACCGGAACGCATTCCTTTGGTGTCACGGCACTTGAACTCGATTGCTGCCGTTTACCAATCGCTGGGTCTTTACCAAGAAGCGGCTTCATTGCTGACCGAAAATCTTTCGGAACGATCTCGTGGCCCTGAGCCGGAAAATGGGAAGATCGTTTCAATGTCCATGATCTCGGCGCAAAGACAAAGCATCGTACGCACTCTTGGTGCAGGGAGCAGTCTCCGTAGGAAACTGGACCGGTGCGGTGGAAGCATTGCAGAATATGACGGGTGCTGGCTTGTACCCGGCAGAGCGACACTTGAATGCGTGGACTGAAGTTTCAGAGAAAAACGAAACAACGATCCACGCGGTCACGGAAGAAAAGCGAGAAGAATACTGGTTAGATAGTGTGATAGCTGCTCCCGACATTTGAGGAGCATCTTCCTGGTCAATACACTTTTAACCATTATAAGTCAGTTTTGTGCAATATGCTTTAAGGACAACGCAAGCAGGACGTTGGCAATCTACTCCAGTTAGTATACTTCCGAATGGGCAAAACTTCTCGTCGCCGTAGCGAATCATTCGCACAGATGTCGGTCCGCTAGCATCGAGTGAACATTGACTCGATGTTTGAAAACAGCGGATCATCATCCTTGAGCATTTGGCGCCAATGCATCTGGTTTGTCCCACATAATAACCTTGTCTGCACTGGCTTGGTTTGTGTAGCGGCGAGATGAAGCTTGTCCAGTACGAAGATTCCCTGTACAGACTTTGGTCGTCGACTGGGCAAGTGTTTGACAACCCTTGACCTTCGTTCGTAATATACCCGTAATTGGACCTCCTCGTAGACTCTCCGACGATTTGCCCACACAAAAGCGTTCTGTCCAACGAAGTTCACTAGTCATCGTCATAGTAAAGCTTGCGGTTTCGTCAGTTGGTCGTTCGATATAGGCAGACGAAGGGAGATTTGTTTTTCTCTCAGCATATTCTTGATAGGTCTGGACGAATGTGGTTTCGGTAATGGATTCCCTTAGGTTTTTCACGCAGATAGAATCACCCTCTAGGATCGTTCCGACGATGGTTATGATTGTGCTGTCGCTTTTCCCAAGCTTCTCCGACAACCCACCGACTAAAATTCTTGTCCCCGCATCTACCGGACCAGGAAAGAGCATTGATCGCGCTAAGCTGTCCTGTATGTTAGGTTTGACAGACATATTTGTCGTTATCGAACCCCGCGGTAAGGGTAGTCCAAATTTCCAATTTCCTTTCCAGCTTCGCAATTATTTGCCGAAAACAGTTGTAACTGATTTTCGGTCCTGAGCTCGTTTTGCGCCTCTCCTCCGAAATTGTTGAGTAGAATTCGACTTATTAGTCCTTCGCCGGGATAGTCTGCAATGAGGACCCCTACCTCCCGCTTAAAATCGCCAAAACCCATTAGATCATAGGTAGCAGTATTCGTAGTGATCGCCACCTGTTTTGGAACAAAGCGTAGGTCAGGAAGTCCAGTTCCGCTCAAGTGATTGAAGGTAAGCTTTTCAGGTTGAACTGAAGCCCTTTCCATCTGCGAGAAAATAAGCTCAGCTTTCTCAGCGACATCCTCGTCACTGCCGAGCTTGAACACATCCTGAATACTCGTAAACGCTCCTCCAAAGAATTGAAAGCCATAGTTCGGTAGCGGTCCTAACTGGTTGCTAACCACAATTATTCGGCCTCGCACGTCACCCAAAATCGGTATACCGCTTAAACTTGGCACAAACAAATTGTTGTATGCAGGGTTTTCCATGTATCGATTCCATATTTGCTCAAAACTAGATGCGTTAGGGGAGGGTCGGAACTCATTCGATATTCGCATGATAATGGCTTCTCCTGGATGATCTGACAGAAAGCTCAGCAGCACTTTCAAAACGTCATCAAAGCGCAGGTGAAGAAAGCAAACGCCGTGATGGATAGCAAAATAATTGTCAACAGGACGGCAGCGTATGTCCAGATATCGTACTCCACTTCTTAGCTGATCAGAAAGGCTCCAATTCTGTGTATCGCAGAGTGGTCTATCTATAGAGGCAGCACTATCGTGTGTTCCTGGTATTGATATTTCCGAAAGAAGTGTATCGTCGTCAAGTAACGACATCCAGTCTGCCGTGCCAAGAGCAATGAAACTTGCCAAGGGGCGTGACGCAGAGAAACGCCACCGACTTCTCTATCTAGACTCGAGAAACCTCGGAGTTCATCGGTAAATACGTCCTTCCGAGCTTGAAGATTCCGAGATTGGTGGGCATCGTTTTCCAAACGAAATGATTTTGTGACAACGAACGCAATCACAGCAATAGTCCCCGTAATAACGATTTTCTTCGACCAGGACCTTCGACGACTCATACATCTCTCCTTGATTCTACCCGTGTATACAGGCATCCCTTCATCAGGTAATTTTGAATTCATGTGCGATTGGATCATGGGAGTGTGATGATATTGTGATGAACGATGAGTCGACAGCGCCGATCGGAATTTTGAAGAAAACGTCGAAGTCGAACACGTACGTGCCCGTGCCGGCATCATCGGCGCGAGCTCTCCGAGTCCAGACCGCGCTCAACACTGCGCGCAACGCGAGCGGCACTCCAACGGATGCGCCCCCCAAACGCAAACCACCGCCTCATCGTTGCCAGCGCTAGCCGACCCAACGGAGTGGATCCGTGTAGAACGTCGTACACCTTCTACACGCTATTCGAAAACGTCTTGGCCGCGAGCATCCGGAACAAACATAAAAATCATCTCATAAAATTCGTTTTCAATCATCTCGTGTTTTGTCATTACTGCTATCATTATTAGCATCTAACTATCAATCGGTAAGCAGCATCTGTTGACTCGTCTCTACCTTCGCATATTGTGTGAAGCGTCGAAGAGTTCTCGAGCCAGATTTAGCTAAATCGAATCAGGATTCCTCCAGCGCCGCTGTCATCCTTGGAATCCCCACAATCGCCATCCGAGAGTCGACCTCCAGTTGCTCTCATTAGATTGTATCTTCGCAGGTTATGAGCCCAGACCTACGCCATTGAACCATGTCGAATCCATCAAATCAAAGCGAAGAAAGCGAAGCCACTGGCACCGACGCCAGTGAAAGCAGTGGAAGCATCATCCAAATCCCATCCGGGTCCCGACGGCGCTCCAGAACCCCTTCTCCTTTCTCCGATCATTCCTCAATCATTTCTTCCTTTCCTGCTCGCAGAACTTCCATCATTCAATCAAACGATGGCCAGCAGCGGAAACCCGGGAGACGCCGGGTCTGAGACAGAAGACGTCTTGGCACCAACGGCACCCAAGCGCGGAGGAATTTATAAAGGCCCTGACGAGACCATTCCTGGACCGAGGCAACCCAGCGAAAGCAGATCGCCGATTCAAGAGTCTTAGCTGCATGCGCCCTCTCAAGCTGAAGGAGCTCGGTCCCATTCGCCGGCGGCATCGAAGGGCCTCGATCCCGCCGTCGTCTCGGAATGCCGAGCCCCAACAGCACCATCACCTTCTCCACTTGGATGCGCTTACGCCGACCGCCACCTGCAACTGTGCGGTATGGACGCCGTGATTCTACGTGCCCAAGAAGGAACAGAGGCAGGAGCTCCTCTGTTTTATCTTGGCACCGACTGGGCAGCATCACAATGGAAGACGCCGAGAATTCATCGACGGCGAGGGTCTGGACGACCACGACCGTCAAAACCTCCAATGGTCGGGACAGTTCCTCCAGGACTCCGTCTCAGTGGAATTGTGGACGTGCATTGAGCCAGAACTAGGCGGCGATGTGGATGGGGTGCGCACTCTGGTAGCCATCATCAATCAATATCAGTCGTCAGCCTCCGTCACCATCCGTAACTTGACGAACCAGCTAACCGAGCTGACCCTCATGAAGACTCGGAGAACGTCAAGCTCTTGTGTGGCAAGATCTTCGAAATAGCGTCGCAGATCGAAGGACTTGGGAAGTCCTCGCGATCTAGCTACTCTGGTTGCCGGACGATTCTAAAGTCATCGTCTCAAGCCTTCAGTTCGGCGATGTCAATCTATAAACGCACTACATCAGCGGTTCGCCCTATTTCCTGGCAAGTGGCTATTCAAGAACTAAAGGGTGTTTACACTACTCTTAAGAAACGAGAACATGTGGGGACGCCATCACGCCCCTAAGTCGTCTATGGAATCCGCTCTGG
The DNA here is from genome assembly GCA_026008555.1 of Fistulifera pelliculosa. NCBI lineage: Eukaryota > Bacillariophyta > Bacillariophyceae > Naviculales > Stauroneidaceae > Fistulifera > Fistulifera pelliculosa. Next base: position 45,259 of record BROJ01000303.1, on the reverse strand, counting down.
CCGCCGTCCAACAGGAACTCGCGGAACTGAAGCGCAAGGGGACCGAAAAGAGCAATGGGGAAACTCCAGCGGACCAGGGTCCTCCGACTCTTCCAAAGCGGCCAAATCCTTTCAAAGACACTCCTGCGCCAAAGGACGGCGAATCTCCTTACAAGACCATCGAAGGCAAAGAGTGCACTTGGTGCGGGACTTGCAACTGCTGGATCTACGGAACGGCGCCACCTCACGGAAGAGCACAAGACGAAAGCAGAACGCAAGGCTGCAGCGTCTTCCACCATGGCGCTAGCACGGCAGCCGCTGTTGCATCCGAAATCGACCGAGCATCCTAGTACGCTATCCATGTCGTGGGATTCTGGGCAGGGGCCCAATCCTCTTTCAAGCTCCTGTCGGATTTTTAGGTCGCCGGGTGCGTTGTATGTTTCCTTATATCAACGCACTGATCGGCATTTACACAAGTAATCACGAAACTTACCTCAAGGATACTCAGGCCCTACTGCTCTTGTATGGTATGGAGCTTGACGTGCTTCCTATCTCGTTCCATCGTTCAACGAGCCATCCACGAAGTCAAGTGGGTATCTCAGGATGATTGGAATGCACAATCAGAGGAGAGTCGCCAAGCTTGTGCTTGCCGTTCCAGAAATTCTACGCACGTCTTGACTAACGCCAGTCATCATTCTCAACTACATTCTGGGAATGCGACTTGGCGATGGGACATCGAACAACCATACCAAAGAAGCACCCGATTCTCTCCTAATCGCAAGCCTCCGGATCTACCAATCCCAACGGTCACTCGGGAACCTACGCATTAGCCTCAAAGCGCGAGCAGGCACCGATCCGTCCTCCTACGCTGCAGCTTAGGACTCCTCCTCCTGGCTGCAAGCGCCGAGCCGACCAAAGAGTCCCTCACGTCAACCTATCTCTCATCGGACCACCGAACTCCGAAACCGATTGGGAAACTTCTGTAACGATAAAGCCTTCCTGCAAACCATTCGGATCACGAACGAAAAGGACCGTCTTGCACTCAGAAGCGCCCTCGGTGACGAGCAATATCGACATTCGAACAGATCGACGGTCAGACAACGTGGATTATTGATTCGGGGCTTCACGAACTACGACGCCCTTCGCCGACGACTTAGCCCCAGGTACACTTTCAGCTATTGAAGGAGTCAGAGAAATCCAAGGCATCGCCGGAAACCTTCCTGTCCGAGGTGAGGGTATCATTCGACAAGAAATTGTGTTAGACGACGGGACCATTCACATCTCGAAACTCCGGGATGGTACATCCCTGACTTACCAGTCCGTCTCTTCAGCCCACAACACTACTTCGACTTCGGCATCAATGTTCCCGAAGGATCCGGATTCCTGATGACGAAGGGACGACAAGCCCGTCTGCAATTCGGGAAGGAAGGTACTATGACGGTCAACTACCATCGTCTTTCTCGACTCCCCATGTTTTGCTCCTTCAACAACGTGATGTCCAGTGCCCAGTCACTAGCTGCAGCAGAATGCGTGACCGCTGAGACCAATCAGAACCTCGACGCGCCGCACTAAGCTCTTTGCTCCAGTTCCACTACATACTCGGGCACTTACGATTCTCTCGACGTGCAATATTTGGGTCGAAAAGGCCTACTGGGACCAAAGGAGTGCAGATGGCCGCCGGAACTTTCACGCGACGCTCCTAAATGTGCCGCTTGTCTCTTCGGAAGCAGCATAAAGCAGCGAATCCTGGAAAATCCACCAAGAACGTGAACTCCGGTGCACTGAAAAGAACAAAGTCAATCCAGGCGACCTCATCTTTAGTGACCAGTATCAGAGTCGAACCGAAGGCATCACCGTAGGCATCCAAGCAAACGGATCTCTCACTCGAGACATACGCTGAGGAACCTCTTCTGCGATGCCGCATCCGGCCGGCGTGTCGATCCATCACCAATCCGGACTAAACGCAACGGAGACCATCGGAGCCAAGCTTAACTTCAACGAGCATAAGGCCGCCGATGCAGGCGTTTCAATCAAGTCCTACCACACTGACAACGGCATCTACTCAAGCAAACAGTTCCTCAAAGAGCTTTACGACAACGAGCAGAACATTCGATTCAGCGGAGTCAGTGCGCAGTTCCAAAACGGTGTGGCAGAGAACTTCGATCAAGAACGCCGTGAGTCGGGCGCACCTTCATGATGCAGGTAGCCCTCCGCTGGCCCGAACTTTCGACGACAGCGGCTTTGGCCCATGGCTCGATACGCGGTGCATCTTCAATACCAAGCAGGTCTCTCTCCGGAAGAAATCTTCACCGAGTCAAGTCGGCGCATTCGAACTTGGTCAAGGAACACCGTGGGGTTGCCCGCCTCGCATGACTTGACCCGAAATTGCAGGAAGGACAGAAAATCCCTAAGTGGTCCCTCGATCTCGACGAGGACAGTTCGTCGGTACCAGCCCCTCCACGCAAGCTCAGTCGGACTGATCCTAAACCTTCGTACCGGATATATTTCGCCGCAGTTCCACGTGGTCTCACGATAACTTTCGAGACCGTGTATTGTGACGGGAGGAACCGCCTCCTATTTGGGACACCTCATCCAGACCAGCCGCGAATATCCGCCCGGAATCGACGAAGAGGATCTACCCGAACTCGGCCCAGACTGGCACGACGAACTCCCACCGTCATCCAAGTCAGTCCCTCCGCTGAAACCAAGGACCCCGTCCTGGGAGAGCAAAAACAGAGGGAGCCTGCGGAAATTCCAACCATCGAACCTGCAGCCTCCCAGGAGTTGCCAAATCAGAGGGAGCCTGAACCAACAATCGAGTCACCTACATCTCCAAGTCGTTCCGCACCACTCCCGCCTGCTCAGGCTACTGGCCCATCACGACCAGCCGCAGCCGAACCTCCAGTTCGGTCTAACCCCTTGCCGTCGCGGAGCGCCGATCCCCAAGAAGTTCGAATACGATCGACTCGGTGAGCCAACCATGTTCTCCCGCACCGACACCTTCCGCGATATCATCTCAGGGCTTATGGAAAGTCCTAGCAACCTAGAATTCAACTACCGTCACGCCGATTGCTCTCCTTACCTGTGGTTCTCTCGAACGTTGGAGGATGTCCTCCCACAACTGGGTGGCAATGTCCACAAGCACTCAAAGCCAAGAAAGTAGATCCCGACATGCCGACTCTCAAGGAAGTCATGGGGCCGGATCGCGAGCATTTCAAACGGCAATGGACTACGAAATTCAAACTCTTAATCGCCTGCGAACCTGGAGTGAGCTGGATCAAAGCAAAGTCCCGCCGATGCGAACATTCTGCCGCTTACCTGGACCTTCAAGATCAAGCGCTACCCAGACGGCACGATTCGCAAATACAAGGCTCGGATCTGCGTGAGAGGCGACCTACAACGCGCCGGCATCGACTACTTTGAAACTTACGCTCCGGTCGTATCCTGGGCCACCGTTCGCATGATGCTCGTCTCCACAGCTCGGGAGCGACTTCACACCAGGATGATCGATTTCACCAATGCATTCACTCAAGCTCACCTTGACAAGGACGCGGTAATGCTCGACTACCACCCTTGTACGAATCTTCGAACCCAGGAAGCGGTGCTTAAGCTCAATCGAGCTCTCTACGGACTCTCCGAAAGTCCCAAGGAATGGTTCACCACCCTTAAGCGAGGGCTGGAAGACCTTGGGTTTCGAGCAAGCCACGGAGACCCCTGTCTATTCTTCGGCAAGGGCATTGTCCTCCTCGTTTACGTTGACGACTGCATTCTGTTCGGCGCGACCGGGCAAGCTCGACGAGACGATGGAAGCCATGAGACAGAGATTCGAAATGACACAAGAGGAAATCTCAAGCGCGACGCACACATCGACCTTTATGCTTACCTCGGCGTTGAAGTTCAACATGACAAGAACACCAACGCGGTCACCCTGTCTCAGCCGGGCCTCATTGCGAAAAGTACTCAAGACCTGCGGAATGGAAGACTGTAATCGCAAGGCCACCCCTGCTACCACGGATCCTCTTGGAACCGACACCCACGGGCCAGCGGTGCAAGGAAACTTGGGACTACGCGGTCGTCGGCATGCTGATGTACATCTGCTCTAATAGCCGCCCGGACATTCAGTACGCAGTCCATCAGTGCGACGCTTCACTCACGCTCAGCGCGCTTCCCATGAACAGGCCGTCCTTCGCATCCTTCGCTATCTCCAGGGAACGGCGAAGCACAAAGGATTGGTCTTCCGTCCGTCCCCCCAGTAACTCTCTTGATTGCTACGTGGATGCAGACTTCGCGGGCCTGTGGAATGTAGAGAACCACGACGACTCCGTGTGCGTCAAATGCGCGCGACCGGCTTCGTCATTACCCTCGTGGATGTCCAGTCATCTGGACGTCTAAGTTGCAAACCGAGATCGCTCTGTCTACCACCGAAGCCGAGTACATCGCGCTCTCTCAAGCAATGCGCAGTCTCCTTCCTTGCGCTCTGCATCAAGAAATTGCCGTCGAACTTCAGCTGGACTGCACCGCTCCCAGTCTCATCAAGAGCAATGTCTATGAAGACAACAACGGGTGCATCAAGATCGCCTCCGATCCTCTCAAGTTCAGCGCTTGCACCAAGCATATCGCGGTGAAATACCACTTCTTCCGCTTCGACATCGGCCCTCTATCATTCTTCACAAGATCGATACTCATGACCAAATCGCGGACATTTTCACCAAGGGTCTTCCAGCCGATCAGTTCGGCAAACTCGCTGAGCTCCTCATGGGCTGGACAGCAATTCCCCGGTGCCTCCGTCAATTACACAGGGCAAGCTTGCCTCGAATCGCGTACGCTTCAAACGACGCTTGAGAGGGAGTGTGATGATATTGTGATGAACGATGAGTCGACAGCGCCGATCAGAATTTTGAAGAAAACGTCGAAGTCGAACGCGATGCGTACGTGCCGGCATCATCGGCGCGAGCTCTCCGAGTCCAGACCGCGCTCAACACTGCGCGCGAACGCCAGCGGCACTCCAACGGATGCGCCCCCCAAACGCAAACCACCGCCTCATCGTTGCCAGCGCTAGCCGACCTAACGGAGTGGATCCGTGTAGAACGTCGTACACCTTCTACACGCTATTCGAAAACGTCTTGGCCGCGAGCATCCGGAACAAACATAAAATTCAGCTCATAAAATTCGTTTTCAATCATCTCGTGTTTTGTCATTACTGCTATCATTATTAGCATCTAACTATCAATCGGTAAGCAGCATCTGTTGACTCGTCTCTACCTTCGCATATTGTGTGAAGCGTCGAAGAGTTCTCGAGCCAGATTTAGCTAAATCGAATCAGGATTCCTCCAGCGCCGCTGTCATCCTTGGAATCCCCACAATCGCCATCCGAGAGTCGACCTCCAGTTGCTCTCATTAGATTGTATCTTCGCAGGGAGATGCAGGGCAGCTCGGAGGGCTCGGAAAGGAAAAAGTCATCGCTTTTATCATCAGCGATAAAAGAAAAGGTGGCTCGGGTGGCGCGAACTTTTCGCTTTATTGTCAGCTGAACCCCTACAAAATACATCATAGTTTTTTTCTGCATACTGTTAAAGTACTGAGCAGTCAATAAATAAGAAGGATAAGGAACACACAATCGAACAATGACGGGTACAGCAGACCTAAGTGTATCGAGCGTCGAGCGCAAACGTTTCGCGGAAAATCCGCATCCGCCATGGTTTTTGTTGCTTGCTGCGGAGGATGGCAAAAGTGCTCCTGATCATTCATCGTGACATTATTATTTGCACGCGTCAATCATCAACACGATATTAGTATCAGATATTCGGTTGAAACGAACAGTAATAATCAGAAGACTAGGAAAGACTAAATGAAAGTTCCTCGGTCGTTTCGACACAATGTAACTAGTAGCGTGTCTCCTCAGCTCCTCGGTGCACTCTCGCCTGACAGCGACTAGTCTCGGACTAGAATGTAGGTCCTGTCGGCAATCGCTGTGCAGGTCTTGGCGCTAGTATCCATTTGAATGAAATCTTGTAACAAGACTTGGTTGACGTTTCAGGATCGCTTCTTTCTCCTTCTCTTCCGCGGCGGCTTTTGACTTTCTGCAGTGGCAAGATACTGCGCCCACATCTCCCCAGAGACGGTTGCTTCTTGGGCGCGCTGAAGAGCGGATAGCTTCTTCTCTTTCTGCTCATTGTAGGTAGCGAGCTCGGCTTGGTACCGAATTGTATCAATGTTTGCTCGCTCGGTACATTCGTCAAGGCGCTCTTTTCCGATATGTTTCCACCTCCTGCTGATTTCTTTAGCAAGGTCTTCAAATCCTGTTCCGTTTGGCAGGTAACGTTGCTTGTGGCCCGTTGATGAGTCGATAGGAGATTCGGTACAGTTGCCTTCCCGGTCTGCGATTATTTTTGTACGCTCCTCTTGGAAGAAGAAATTGTACGCAGATAAGGGGCGCTTGGGTTTGACAGGCTTGACCTCGGAGAGCGATCGCTGCGAACTATCAGAAGCTGCAAGTAACTGGTTAGCCTGAGTACTGGAAGCGGTTGCACTTGCGCTTGGCGCTGCATGCGCAGGTTTGGACTCGGATTCAACCGAAAGGTTTGTCTCACAGGCGGATTCGGTTGCGTTCGGTGCTGGACGAGGCGCAACTAGATGTCCGAAAATCATTGAATTTCGCCGCACCATGTCATCGACGTTTACGATTTGAGCGTCTCGCTCATTACAAAACGGCTGTGCGTTAAAAATGATATATGGACTATATGCTGGCGGAGGAACGAACCGGGTTTGTAATCCGAGAAGTTGTTGCGAGAGTTGGTTACTCGTAATCGAGTTGGCTGAAGAAAGCTGATGTATATTGAAATGCACCGGTGCGTTAATGGTGTAAATAATTGGCAATCCTTGGTTTTCAGCTGCGGAGACGACAGCTCGTGGTGGATTGTCTGGAGAGGCCCAGCGTTCTCGTTGCAGCGCAGCATCCACTCTGCCCCCTATCGGCTTTTTGTTGTCATTGGACTCGCTCATGATTCATGCTGCAGCAGACACGTTCTGTGCTGAATTTCGATGGGGACTTTTAAATGCATTTCATCGCGCCTGCGTACATTGCTTCCTGTCGTTGTGCGTGTGCTACTCGCTGATTGCAGGCCTGTTTTCCTTCGTATTACACGAAGGTTGAAGCCAGATGTCCAACGAAATGCTTTCCGATAAATAATGAAAACCGCACACTGCATAGCGCTCGAGCTTCAGATCATATGACAATTTGATTGCCAGTAAAAATCCTTGAGATCTCGCACCTTCTATCACTTTTCGTACATCCGACGGAGCAAAGACGTACACGCAACACGCACAGTAACCTTACTTTCATCCCGCGATAAGATTGCCGTCATTTTTTGAGACAGGTGAAAAATACAACATAGGAAATGTGACCACAGACCCCCGCAATTTTACGAAGGCTTGACGAAACCAACAGTAAAGATTGGGTGGCGACGATTCCCGGGCAGCGGGAGCTGGGCTATGCGCTCTGAGCACGCACCTTAGCAGCTCTAAATGGCGCAAGAACTTAGCTATCTATCGTAGCACGGCCACTTTGCAAACTACGACTTGTTAGTCCGAATTTTCAAAGAGTGTGTTCCGCTGTACCTTGGCGGCCAAATCGCCTCGTATAAATTATTTCCTCCTATTGCTATTTCTGCGATGAAAAAGGCTTCAGCGTAAACTAGTTTCGAATTCGGTTTAATGCGCTAGTATTGGTGGTCAGTGGCCGCACTCTAAATGATTGCTAAAAGGCTTCAGCGTAAACTAGTTTCGAATTCGGTTTAATGCGCTAGTATTGGTGGTCAGTGGCCGCACTCTAAATGATTGCTATGATTTTAGCTTGTTTTAAGAAGTCAACAACCTAGCGATGATAAGATTTGGGAATAACTGCCCAACTCGTGGTGAAGGATGTTAGTGTTGCCGAATGAAGATCGAGAGTTATGGCTGGGAGTGAGTCTAGCTAGAAAGAATGCTCCAAGTTTCGGAGTTCCTCCAAGAAGAGATTGTGTACCAGGTAAACGTAAACAGGGTCCGCAGTCCGCAGAACAGACGATCCAGAACCTACGATTTGAACGAGACCAAGACTGTCAAAATACCAGTAATTATTCGCAGTAGCGACATTTCACACGTGAGAAGTGAGAAGACCGTTCTCCAAGCCTCATACTAAAAGTAACCTGAACCTTTCAGCGAGAAAAGTCATCGGATGGTTGCCGCACACCACGAAACACAGCATTGGATTTTGGATCTTAAACAACAATTTGGCGTTGAAGACCTATCGACGATGAATAAAGGAGGTTTGAACAAAACCGATCATCAACCGCTGACAGAATACACACTTCTCATCCATGCACATGAATTGGTTCGCGCCACTAAAACCCAGACGCCCTATCATGAAAGCATGGACATCGTGTTGGCTGTCATGTGTGGTCGGCAGACCTTTTGCCTTTGTAGCTCTGTCCTCTGCATATTGTCTTGGATATTTGCTGTTCTTCAGCGCTGTATTACTAGCCAGCAATGTGTAGCAATTCGAGTGACGCAAGTCATTATCCATCCTAAGGCGCAGGTTTTTGGCCGTCTTGCTCTCTTTTTTCCGCCGTTTGCGAGAGGGCTTCTGGAGTTCTGCAGCAGCGAGATACTCTCCAGGTCTCCTCCGAGACTGACGCCTCTTGCGCTTGCTGCTTTGCTGAAAGATTCTCTTCTCTCAGATTGTTATATGCAGCGAGCTCGGTTTGATATCGTTCCGTATCTGCGTCGGCGAGCCGACTGCACTCTGCAAGCCGCTCGATGTCAATATTTTTCCATCGTCTGCTGATCTCCTTGGCAAGATCTTCAAAGCCAGTCCCATTCGGATAATATCGTTGCTTTTTGTAAGTTGGTGAGTTTGTCGGGGAATTCTTTTCGCCACAGCTTTCTCTCCCTGATTATCTTCGCGCGTTCTTCTTGGAAAAAGATGTTGTATGCAGATAAAGGGCGCTTGGGTTTGACTAGCTTCAATTGGGAATGCGAAGGATTGGATAATTTACTAGCTCCGACAGACGGTTCTGTCGTATGACCCAATGCTGCTGGCGGCGCGCGATAGCGTGCTGATTGTTCAGAATTGCCGTGAGCGAGTTGTGGCGGATGGAACGCAGGCGTATCGGCATTTCCTTGCCGGTGCAGTGTTCCCACCCCATAATTGATCGGATGGAGGAATTGCTGCTGCGGTATTGAACTGAGCTGCTGTAACAGTATTTGCTGCGCTGCAAGTTGACTGTTTGTCGAAGAAAGTAAATGTTGATTGAACTGGGAAGTGGCGTTTACTGCACGATTGAATGGCATGTCATTGCTTTCATTTGCGGGAACGGCAGCGCATCGAGGATCGTTTTGATTCAGCAAATCGCTTCGTCGATGCTCGAACTTGTCACCGCTTGACTCTTTGCCTTCGTCAGTCGCCTCACTCATGATGTTCACGCTCCTGGGGTCCGCTTATTATGATTTCTTTTTTCGCGATGGATACGTCTGTCAACAAATAATGCACAAAACACTTCCTGAGGTGAGCGCGCCTTTCATCTCGTTTCTCGCATTGCGCTGTCCGCGCTCCTAGAAAATTACTGTTTCAGTTGAATGTTGCACGCAATGCGGCGTCCAGAGTCGTAACGTCGTAACCAAGGCACACTCACACTCGACACTCGACCTGACAAAATGTCCCGCACAAAACGCCTGATGCGTGTAGATCGTAGATCATCTCGTATCTTATGACAATAAATTCCTTAGTAAAGTCTCCGACGACACCGACACAACTGTTCCGCCTTCCGGCAGGATTCCACATCCAAGATCTCAAATCGAAACAGATTTCCTGATTACAATACCAGTAGACAAGTGACAGGAGACAGGAATCGTTTGCCGAGCTCGGAACTCTCTCTAGAATAACCTTATAAGTAGTAACAATGAACAGGGAAGTCTAGTTTTCACGAAAAGGGTTCAGGATCAAATCACCGTGCGTCGCTTGCCGCGAAGATCACTTTTCTATGAAAATAAAATAAATACGCTATCGAAACGCCCACCTTTCGTCTTTACATCCCATGCTTCTCTCCCAATCATTTCTCAGCATCTTCGTCAGTAGCTTCGTTATATATCACGTTGAACGACGATGTTGCGAGTGAGGATCGTGTCGAGGCTTTTCCCGAGATGTAGCTAGTCCTCTAGGTAGATTGTTGAGTTTGACCTTGATAGTAATCGACCAACGACGAAATCAATTCAAGTTGGTCATCATCAGCATCTGATCACAATGATGAGTTCGTTGAAGTGCTGGCTCGTTCGTTTAGTAAAACATCGTTATACGCTTAACTCAAAAGCGAAAGCAGGCATTTATCATTGATGTGCATCGATTGCGTTAGCGAAGTAAGGGCAAATAGTACTAGACAGGACCTGATTTACAATTGAACAGGCTTCTAGCTAAGAGAGACACTTTCCCTTTCCAAATGAAGGTCAAAAAATGCACAAAACGAAAGGAGAGGAGTAAGATATCGCTTCCCAGTCGAAAGATGTTGTTGTGAGCTGTAAAAGTGTGTGGTGACATGTCCCGAAAGTGAAAAACCCTAAATTGACAGTGCGTTATAGAATTCTGCGAATGAGATAAGTCACAGGTCACAATGAGCCGAGAACCAAGAACCAAGTATCATCTTGACTCTTGTCTCTTGTCGCACTAAGTATTCTTCATTCCCATTCTTCATTCGACACTCGTCTCTCGTCACACGTACAGCTTAGCGACAGCGACAGCAAGTTTTTCTTAGAAAACGACAATATCATTTGTAGTCTGCAGTCTGCAGTCCTGGGTCCGCGGTCACTTAAAACTCGAAATACGAAGAAGTCTCCAACACTCCCTAACGACAAATCTGCAACGCCTTCAAGTTCCAAACGCAGAATACCTTTCCCACCAATCAAACTCTTATTGCGATGCGCTTGACCTCGCCCGCCGCCCGCTGCTGCTTTGCGCTGCAATGCAAAAGCGAACACACGAACCCACCAATTGCTATTCTTTCCGCACACGTGCACGAACGATCCAAAATCGAAAGTCAACCCATAAATTAATCATTCATCCAGTTGGAAGCGGAGGAACGCTCTGTGCAAAAGGATCAAGCTGTTCAATTACGCTTGATGCATTCTCAGCGTCAGAAACAACGCGACGGTAAACCTCAAGAACTCATCACATTTATTCATTCCGATCACAAATATTCTCAGAGAACGTGCCGCTTACTCTTTTCCTTGTTCGTCCAAGGGTTCTTTAACTTCATGCTAACCAAACGCAGATATCTTGGATCCCCAATTGAGCGATAAAGCCTTTGACAACAACAGTGGAGATTCCAGTCTTCAGTCCGACAGCGATGAACACTTTTGTGTGCTTCCGTTTTGATCCGAAACACTTTTGTCTCTGTCCCGACGAAAGACTCCACACTGTTTCCACAACAGAGGCCACATAAGGCATGCGCCGACAATCAAGGATTCGCATTTCTCACCCCTCAGTCACCTCCCTATTTCTCTTTCTAGCGAACTGGTTGTATTCATCGGGCGCACCTTTTGTTTGGCGGTATCCTCAAAGCCAGCTCGGTTCCATTAGCTTGACGCGTCTGTTGAAATGTTATTGGTTATTGTTGCGACCAAACTCACTCTTTCCGAATTTGCGATATTTTGTAGCCTTTACTGATTTGTTCTGGGAACGATGGCAGAAAGGAGACGCAACCTCTTCTGTCTCTGCTGGATGCTCGGAATCGGTCGACTATCTGATCCATCGACGAATAATATGCGTTGTTTGCAGAATATACTCCGGGCAAGGGGAGCTCCTTCTCGCGTTATGGTGCTATACCGCTACCGAAGTATATCGTAGCTGGAGGAAATAAGGTCTGGCTGGGTGCTAGCCGACCCTTGTCGACGCATACACATTCTATGCATGGAATGCGTTCACTGGAAGCTCCAGACTGTCAAGTGCCGAGACTGCAGCAAGAGGAGCGGAGATGGTTTGCCGCCTTTCGAAGATGTCAGTTTGCTTTTCGCCTTCAATCATCTGGATCATGCCATTTAAGCCTGGGTAACAAATCACTGCTTTCTCGCGCCCACATGATTGCAACAATTACCTAGAGACCAGGAGCAAATCTACACGATCAAGTTATGAAAAGTAGCTACGGAATACGGACAATTACTTCTTTTGGTCGCCGCTTCGGGCTTCGAGCTTCCAACCGCATCTCTATTTTTCCGCTTCCCGATGAAAACACATGATTGCGGTGACAGCAGGCATTATTATCGATCGCCGGTCACATTGTCACTGGGACTCGTTATTGTGATATCATATGACACTATCAACGCCAGTAAATCAAGCCTGTTCCATGTTCCCTTTCCTCCGTTTGTTGTACTTCGTACTTCTCATCTTGAACGTTGATCGTTGATCGTCGCTACTTACGGGTATGAGTATGGAAACGTTTTGAATTCAGAAGTCATAGGTCACAATGATAGGTCAGGCTATAGTCTTTATCTTTTAGGATCAAGTGCCTACTTGATGTAGTCTAGTCAGTAACGAATGCAGTACTGTTCGCAGCAACACTCGCACACGATCGCCGACATAGATTTTACTGATTGTCGATGGCGGACGAACCCCACTTTGTCGGAGAAACCGGTTTGTGAAGATAAAGATGACAATGGGTCCATTGGCGCTCTAGAGATCAAAGGAAAGCAGAGATAATGCAGACGCAATTTCTGGGCGAAGAGGTTTGTGTCGTCCGGCGTCCGCGGGACACAAAATGTGAAAAGCAGGGTCCAGGTTTCCTCATCTCATGCTGCCTTGACTTGCAAGACATCAATGAGATGAAGAGACGACAAGTCCCCTTCTCCTTCGGCTGATTCAAAAATAATAAGGCTCGTTCCTGAAGTTGTCAGCCTCGACATTTGACTCTTCCAATTTCGAAGCGTTGCTGCGTATGGAGCCTGCATACCACCGCTTAGTTCTCGACAGCGACAAATTTCTGAAACAATACAGTTCGTGGTTTGACAAAAGCAGAGTTGTTTTTTTCGGCGAGAGCCATCCAACAGGTTCCTTTGTGACTTTTCAAGTGAAAACAAGAGTTTGAAAAAGCCGTTTGAAAGAATAGCGACTCAAGCGAAGCGAAGCGAAGCGGAGCGAATTCGATTGCTTTTGATGGTTTGTGTAAAACACCCATTCGTGCAAGCACGACGCGACAACAATGAAGCTTGAACACCACTTCTTATGACCAGGAGGTCGAAAGAGAGCACAGCAACATTTCGATTGCTTTTGAGTATTTTTTTGCGCTCTTTCTAACGACGTGGAAATTGAATGCGAAGGAACAAGATCCGATAGTTGCGATGCCGGCTTCCGGTGCGGTTTTGTGAAAACGTCAGGTCATGCAAATATGACACATCAGTTTCGAGAGAAGAAACAATTAAATGGCATAAACGCTTTAAGGATTCCGATCTCAGTCAGGCGAATCTGAAACCTAAAGATCGGATTGATCAATACGCATCTCCTTTTCTATTGTTGGCACAGCACAAATTGAGACTTGGATCCCCTTCACCGACTCCGAGGCCATTTCTCATCCGTCACACCGCATGCTATGTCAAACTCCTAAAGCAAGTCTCACAGCTCTTCACAACCGACAACGACAATCGCTACCAGAACAACAACCTATCGTGCTAGAATATAAACCAGTCGTATGTTTTATTGCCGCCTCTCGTTACGATGAATCCGCGTTACAAAGAAGTAGTGCTAGCCGCGCGGATAGCAAAAGCGGCCACTCGTGTCTGATGCCCAAACACGAAGAGTGGCGCACGCGTAGAACAAGTACCGGGTACGCGGTAACCAATTTCGGTCGCGACCATGCATTTTTTTGTCCATCCTTTGTCTTTTACTCCAATGAAGGTGCGATCATCTTTCTTATCCAGGATTGGCTAGCGTTGTTGAGATTGAAAAGGTCACAAACACTGAGCAGAACCCTTTAAGTTCCTCGATTCTCCTCATTGCTTTCGTAAACACTCTGACAAACGCGGCGAAAACGTGGTGTGTACCAGGTACGCTACTTTTCTTTCGCTTTCTTTTCCGAGGAGGCTTCTGTTTCTCTGCCTCGGCGAGATAACGTTTCCACACATCCTCCGAGACAGATGCGACTTGAGCCTGCTGCAACGCTGAAAGGCTCGCTTCTCTCACACTGATATAAGCCGCCAGCTCATTTTGATACCTTTCTGTATCTGCTTCCGCACGCTGCGTGCACTCATCAAGGCGCTCCTTGTCAATATTTTTCCATCTTCTGCTGATTTCTTTGGCGAGATCTTCAAAGCCAGTTCCGTTCGGTTGATATTTTTGTTTTTGGTGTTTCGGAGCACCAGCTACGGTGTTTTTTGTTGCTACCGCTTTCTCTCTTCGAGAATTTTCGCGCGCTCTTCTTGAAAGAAGATATTGTACGCCGATAATGGGCGTTTGGGTTTGCTTAATTCAAGCGACGAAGACAACAACTGTGACGGCTCTTCAACCGATCTCTGGTTGACTAGTAGATGCGGCTGTTTCTGCGGTTGGTAGAGCTGCTTCACGAGGTACTGTTGGTTCTATTGGAGTCTGAGTTGTTTCGAAATTGGCTATTGGGGGCGGATGCGGTGCGTTTATGCTAGCATGCAACTGCTGATCATGAAAAGTGCCGCGCTTTCGCTGAGAAGTTGAGAGTATTGTTGCAGTGGAGAAAGCTGGGGCCCCAGTAACGACTCGAGCCCCTGTCCCACGAATTGTTGTGCTAAAAGTGGATTGATTGGGAGCGGGTAATTTGATCCTATCGATGAATACGGATGAGACAGTTGTCCGTAGAATTGTAAAGGAAGATTATTCATGGTATAGCTGAAGGGTAACTCCGGCACAACAGGATGCTGTGGAGACCTGTACTCCATGTTAACGAAAGGTGCGGCATCATGCCGACGAGATCTGCTTTGTTGCTCCAACTCTGCGTCTTGCCCATCGATGTGTTCATCGCCCGCAGGCTTTCTATTTCCATTCGACGCGCTCATGACTTTCAGCTCCGCATGAATTGTCTAGTCACCTCTTTCTTGTCGTTTATCTCTGTTATCACCCTGTGCAATATATGCCCTTCTCCAGCAAAAGTTTGGTGGTCGGCTGTCCTGGAATTGATGACATGGGCGCCGTACGATCTCTTTCACATTATTAGCGAGTCAAAAGTGCCCGTGTTCTTTCTTCGGATTTCGGATAGCTCGCCGCTCGCGTTTTCAATTCACGCATTCACACTTCGGGAATTGAAAACATTAGCATTCTTCGGAATATCAGCTGATCTTATGACAGAGTACACGCCAGTAATTTTGGCATTCTCAGAGCGGTTTTCAATATTACTTGGCACGCCTGTTCTTTTTTTTCCTTCCACAGAATGTATGAGGTATCGCAATACTGGACAATGTCTCCGAACTGTCAGTGGTGACCACGGTGACTACTGTTTATAGTAGAGTATAATTTACCTTGTAGTCTGGTGTACATCGTCATAAAGTACTGGGAACTGAGGAGAGAAAGCTTTGCTGTAATTGCAGAACTGCAAAACTGCACAGTGCAGGCGGCAGGCGGAACTTTTTTAAAAATAAACCGTTTCGCCGTTTGCCGTTGCCGTCACTCAGCATTCAGCGTCGGATTCCGAATTTTGAGAACCCTTATCAATGCGAACGTTCAACGTTCCGACGTTTTGTGACTCACGGCTCGTGACCAAATCGTGATGTCATCAATCGGCATTTCACATCATCGTGGCAAAGCCACTTCCGGAATGAATGGAAAAGACAAACAGCAACTCATCATTATCATTATTATTTGTGATCCGTATCGAAATAAGGCTACATCTCATTTGCTAACTATCAGTTTTTTTGAATTATGAAGTCGCGAATCTTGCAAATGGCGGCAAACCGACAATGTGGCATTATGATGACTTCGCTGGCGCTCACGACGACAGCAGAAGCGACGCTGTGTTCAGCAGAAAGCGAATCCACAAGGCATAAATTGTCGCCTTGGATTCCGATTCGTATTTTTCGTCCGAATGCGGACCTCGAGATCGCCTTTGATGTTCGGACGAAAACACCCGTCTATGTTATGGAACGCCTCACATTATCGGACGAGCAACAGCCATCTAATGGAGACCATCGGAGACAGCGGTTTTTCGAAGAAAAGTCTCTCCCGGAATCCTTTCGTTCACGCAATTCGCATTATCATTTATCGGGTTACGATCGAGGACACATGGCACCAGCTGCGGATTTTCAAGAAAATCGTTCCGACACTTACAATCTCATCAATGTGGCTCCGCAATCCTCCGATATGAATCGAGGCGTTTGGGCGGGGCTCGAAAAGTGGACACGAGGAGTTGCACGAAGAACAAAGCAAGAGCAGTATGAAACCTATGTAGTGACGGGGCCTTTGTGGCTTCCACAACGAAAACTCGACGACAAGCTATTTGAATATCAATACAAAAGCTTGGGAAATCCTCCTTCATTAATAGCTGTGCCGACGCACTTCTTTAAAGTAGTTGTAGTGATCGACCCCAAGGAGCACTTGAAAGCTAAAGCTATCCGAGAATTCGCCTGTTTCGTGGTTCCCAATGAAAAGCTCCCCGAGAAAAGCGAATACCAAGATTATTTGGTGCGATGGACTGATTTGGAAGCCGTTACTGGTCTTACACTCTTCCCTGGCTGGTGAATGATTCCTGGAGAAATCATGCCGACGGAGAAACCGATAAACTTCGTTCAAGAAAGAAAGCGCCTCTGTTGCTGCTCGGTGATGAATATAACGTCCGATCGTCTGTCACCTCGAAAGTCGTCGACAATGACGCCTTGCATTTGTGTCGTAATGGACATTGCTCCCGTTCCTTTAAGCAATAGTTGCGACCTTTTGAACACCAAGTTACATTGCCTCTAACTTCATGCCTCGCGAGCAACAACCGAATCCGCCACCGCATTCCCGCCACATATCCCGTTCCCCAGGCGTTCATGAAATTGAATCCACCCGTTACTCCATCGACATTGATAACTTCACCGCAGAGAAACAAACCTGGGCACTTCTTACTTTCCATTCGTGTCATATCGATTTCTTTCAATGGAACACCACCCGCTGTCACAAATTCTTCCTTAAAAGTCCCTTGCCGGTCATAGTAATGGGACATTCCGCGACTCGCAGAGCTATCTGTCGGACCAACTTTTGGAAAGAGACCCCAAACCGCCGTCTCGTCCACCCCGAAGCTTGCATCAATGCGGACCACAATCGCCTCGGAATCGCGGTGGTCACGGTTCCCGTTACAGGATCCGTTCGAATCAAGGGACAAACGGTGGAAACCGTTTTTCGTGGATTCGAAGTCGTCATGGACCACAATTTCTCAAAAATATCGTCGACTGTGGATCCAAACGACGGTGCCCAGTGTACTTTTATAGTTCCTCGGTACGAATGTTCTGCTAAATCTCGAGCCCCAAATGCACTGACACGCAACGCGGCCGGTCCCGACAATCCGTAGTGTGTAATGAGCAACGGACCTTCCTGTTCGTGCAATACCTTCTTTCGAGTCGGCTCCGTGGCGGGTGCCCAATACGAGACCCGCCCCAGTGGCACCGATACACCCGACAATCCATGCAATACACCGCCCGATCGAACGGCATCATCGGCATTCAATGTGAACAACGATGGCACTGTAGTGACGAGCGAATGTCCCAACGACTCGGCCAAGCGATATCCCAAGGGCATGGATCCCGTGGCCAATATAACAGCGTCGTATTGTTCCATCGCCGCTTCATCCGCGACCGTCTTGTCGACGATGGAAACAGCAAAACACCCGTCGGACTGTTTCTCCAGAGCCTGCACACGACATCGAGTCCGAATGACAACACGCGCTTGCGCCGCCGCCTGCAACAACGCATCCATGACGGTTTGCGACGAATCCGTCACCGGAAACATGCGCCCATCACTTTCTGTTTTCAACGCCACCCCGTGCTGTTCAAACCACGCCCGACACTCTTCGGGACGAAATCGTTTTGAAATAAGCCTTGCAATTCGCGCTGTCCCCGCGGATACTGCTGCAGTAAATCGGAGACAGCCCGGGTGGAATTGTGCATAACGTTGCATCGTCCTCCACCTGATATTTGAACTTTGGTGAGTGTCTTGGAGGCGGCTTCAAGACGGTGACATGGTGGCCTTTTGGCGGCCGCAATGGCTGCAAAATGCCACTGGCGCCTCCGCCAATGACGGCCACGCGGGATGTGAGTGCCTCGGTTGTGAAATATCGCAATGTGGTGAGGATCATGAGAAAGAAAAGGAAACGCGATATCATGGCAGTCGTTGTTTTGAAAAAACAATTTTGTGTGAATTGTGTGCGAGGCGATGTTTTCGTGGTAAACAAAAGAAGCTTTTCAGTACTTTAGCCGTACGTCAGACGGACCGAGTGTGTCTAGAGCGCGCGCGCTGCGCGCATCGTGCCTCGCACGCACCTTTGCTTCGCGTTACGTTGCAAGGAACCGACAAGCATCAACAAATGGTGGTGTCATTAGAATAGCTCTATTCTTTCTTCTTTGCTTCATTCAACCCTCTTACATATCAATCAACGAACTAGTTAATCAGGGGTTGCCAATCTACTCACCGCACAGATACAGACACATCAAATACTGCAGTCATGAACGCTTCCTTGCTTTCACCTCTGTTTCGGCAATCTCTGCAGCACTCGACACGTCGATTGCTCCTCCGTCCGTCGATCCTCGCAGTCGCTGATACCCTATCATCGTCGTCCTCTTCCTATACCATTCACCTTCGAAACAAACATTCCGGTGCGAAAATGGGAAACCATTTGGAGCGATTGGATGAACTAGCGCACGAACAGAGTCACAAAAGGCACAGGAACGGCGTCAAAAGAAAAGGACAAGAATGCCATGAAAAGGGTGACACGGCAGAATCAGCAGCAACTCAACCGATCGAACACGAAGAAGATTTGTACCAGGAAAATGAACAGGACGAACAAGAAGAAGAAGAACTGCAGAATATACTTCCCGACCCCAAACAGACCAAAACAAAATGAAAAGCATCGTGCAGCGCTTTGTCGATTCCTCAAGAACATGCGCGGCGCGGAACCTACGGTAGCGCTCTTTGACAATGTCCAAGTCGAAGCGTACGGTGCCCGCACTTCGTTGCAGTCTGTCGCGCAAGTCGTTCTCGTTTCGCCCACACTGGCCACAGCCACTTGCTTTGATCCGACCCTTGCAAAAGCAGTACGCACGGCTCTAGCGCAACAATTGAATCTCAATCCATCCTCACCCGAAGAAGGGGTCGTGCACATTCCGCTTCCTCGTATTTCCATGGAAAGTCGGCAAAAAATCGCCATGACCTTGGCCAAACGGGCCGAGTCGTACCGACAGGGCATTCGACAAGTGCGACGCAAGGCTATGGATGTTGCGAAGAAAGGTGTTGCGGGAAATTGGAGCATGTATCGAAAGATGATGCCTTTCGAGTGCAGCAAGATATTGAGGCGGCGACGGAAGAAGCGATTCAAGAACTAAATCGAGCGGCGGATGAAAAGCACAATAGCATCATGGCAGTTGAATAAGAAGAAAGATATAGTCTAGTATTTCTTGAATGAATAGTCAATTGATAGCAGGAGGACCATATCTTTAGTTAGAGGCTCATTCTTGGCGATCAAAAAATGTTACTCTCGCAGTCACTAGTCAAAAAGGAACGGGACTCGAAGATGAGTGAGGAGTGAGGATTGAGATTGAGGACTATGAGGAATGAGGACCTCGTCGAAAAATCCGAGGTCTCTCCAATTTGTGACCATGACCCCGAAAATTGATGTGACGTCGAAGATTGGCATTCATTATGACAAATTCCTCTCGACCGACAGATACCCATTCTTAATTATTAACAATGCAAAACGTAATAACCATCGAGCTACTTTGCCCTGTCGACACAAGATGTGACCATTGCAACCTCACGGCGTGTCGGGGAACGCCGTCAACGTCGGCGCAAATGCAAGATTGGACATTTCAAATGGATCGGGCTCCTTGTGTTTGGTGTTCTGAGTCTTGCTGGATTATACCGATGGTTGGGGCATCGATCGAATACCATAAAGGAACAGCAAGGCAACGATCTTATGGACGACAATGCGGAACCTCTCGATCAATTTCCGTCTCTTCAATATGCCTTGAAACATTCCAAAATTGTTCTCCTTTATTTCGCTGCGTCCTGGTGTCCCATGTCGACGCCTGTCACACATCTTATCGACGAAACACTGGGTGACTTGCTTTTACCTGCTCCGAACGAAGACAATCCGCCTCCGACTGGATTACACGATCTTTCCTTGGTTTTTGTTTCTTCCGATCGCACTGATGCCGACATGCAACAATATATTCGACGAAACTGGATGACGGTTCCGTTTGCTTCCGATGACCGCAATAACATCAAACGACACTTTGAGACTTGTGCGAAAAAAGAAATGGGTTCACTCAAAATTGCACGCAAACGAGAGATTCCGACATTGATTGTTCTGGCGGGGCAATCACGTCAAGTACTCACGTATGCGGGGATAGACGAATTAAAAGACAAGGAGAACACGTGGTCGATCATTGGTTGCGATTGCTGGAAATGAGTGATGCCATTAAATCAAAATACCATTAAGTCTAGTCTTGATGCTTGACGCAGTTTTATTTGTCTTGCTAGAGGAGCACTGCACTAAATTAGAGACCAAACTAAAGATTCTTTGTTGCGGTACATGCCCTATAGCAGATGAATAAGTTCCCGCTTGTATCCCAGAGCGCCGATATTTTGAAAGATGTTCAAGGCAACAAATGCGAATTTCCGATCACCAAACGAGAATTCAAGTTTCAAGTTATCACATACAGTTCGCGCGTAGCGTTAGCGTTCGAAATAAAGTGTACAATCAAGAAAACGAAAACGAGCAGCCAGAGAACCTGGAGCGTTTTGGATACTTGATTTACTACTGCGATGAAATGAGTAGATTTCGGAAAGGCCTTGTCTGCCTTATGCCTTCTAAATTCACTAAAAACTAAAATGTAGGAAGATGTCGGCCAGCTGCGCATGATCTGGCCTTCAATTTCAATGTCTTCGAACGTCGAGCGCCAAAAGTCAAAACCCGACACCTTGCAACTTGTAACTATCTAACATGACTTGTGACTGTCTAAGATTCACGACGAAAGACGGTTTTGAATAGGTTCCGCTTTGAAAGTCAGAAGTCAGAGGTTGGACATTTTGGCCCGTCCAACAATTTCATGAATCATCTCTCCTCATGCGATATCGCCTCATAATATTCATTCGTATCGTCAAAGCATCAAGGACCAACCGACCACAATTGAACCATGAGCACCGACCTCACATATTCGATGGTGTTGAATGTCACCGAAACGTGGGATACTGTAAAGCGTTCCAAAGAATACGATGCTCTCGTAAAAATAATGTTTGAACAGTAAGTCCGATCATATCTGAACGGACTAATCCTGCCATTCGTTTTGTTTCTCATTGCTCTGTTCCAAAAGCCTCTTTGAAGACGCTCCATCGACTCATGCGGTATTCGGTTTGAAAGAAACCGACGTCTTCGCGCAAGAATGGGAAACCAATTCACGTTTCGTCCAACATTTGTCGATATGATCGACTGTGCCGTCAACTTTTGGGACCCGACTTTGAAGCTATGGAAGAAATCTTGTTGGATCTAGGCGGGCGTCACGTAGCATACAAAGCAAAACCGGAACATTTCGCCGTCATGGGAAATGCCTTCATTGTAGCCTTGGGGATCATCTTGAAATCGTCGTTTACCGGATCTCTTCGCAAAGACTGGAATCAAGTTTTGGTTTCATGGCCCAAAAGCTACCTCAAGGTATGCTACAGCAGCAGTGAACGATACAAGATCCGAAGGGTCCCATGCAATTAAAGTTATATAGGCATAACATGAAATGATGAGGCTAGTCTTAGTAGGGTGTTAATGCGCATGTTGCGCGCAAAGTTAGCGATAAAGGGTTCGTTAGCACCCTAGAGAGTGGAGGGTGGGGATTTGTTTGGGGTTGCACAGTCAGGGCGGTGTGTGAAATGCCTAGACCATGCGTGGAGGAGACTACGCAAGCGCAGCGGTTCCTCCCGTTTGCAAAGAATAGTATAACAAAAGCTATCCAAAGATAGCATATCTTTGTTAAAAGATATAGAACAGTTACTACAAACAGATCAAAGCCAATATGGCGAAGAGAGATGCCAGTTTCTAATGAACAATAAACAAACTGCGGAGGAGGTCTTTGCGTAAGTCTCTGGAGCATGAAATAGGTGCAAGTTTGCGACCTATTCGACTATTGATTTCATAGTACTCAAGGAACGGACACCTCCGTCCCACACTGCGACAAATTCAGTGCCGTATTGTTTCGTGTTCGTTTGTGATCGCAAAAAAGCAAAAAACGGTGCAGCCTGAGAAACACAACAAAAGATCTCTTGCGAAGAATCTGAGCTTTCCCATCATCGACGTTGACTTGATTATTGATTCCTTATCTCGCCACCATGATCGCTTCCGAAAATACGCCAGCCCTCTTCGGGCGGGGCACGCTAAAATATGTCGCCGCGGAAAAGAAAGATCGATTCTACTCGTTGCGCTGCACCGCCCTCGCTCTATGAATGCTTTCAACGATGATATGTACGAAGATTTGATTGATTTGATGAATGAAACGATCACAGATGACTCGATAGCTGCCATTGTCTTGACCGGGACGGGTACTTATTTTAGTAGCGGGGCGGATCTCAAGAACGGGCGTTTTCCCCGAAGCCGGAGGTCGACGAACTCTGCAAAAACCAGTCGGTCGTTTCATGATGTCACTGATTGGGTATCCCAAAATCATTGCTGCAGCAGTACAAGGTCCAGCTGTCGGAATCGCGGTGACTCTTTTGATGCACTGCGATTTGGTGCATGCATCCAAGGATGCCACGTTTTGGGCCCCTTTACGCGCTTGGCGTTGGTTCCTGAGTTGTGCTCCTCTGTGACATTTCGGGAAAGTATGGGTCTCTCGAAAGCTAATGAACTGTTGTTACTAGGGAAAAGGATCGGTGCGGCCACGGCTTTGAACTACAATATGATTTCGCGAGTCGTGGAAGATTCCACCGGCGACAACGATCCATTCAATTCCAAAACAGCCTTGCCGAACAGTTGTGCGTAGAATTGGATCACAACCTGTTATCGTTACCTTTGGGGTACGTACGAGCTCCTATTTCGTCCATCTCATCCGTGGTGGACACAGAAAAGAACAATTACTAGAAGTCTGTCGACGCGAGCTCGTCCATCTCGATGAAAGATTTGACAGCGGACAAACGCTGGAAGCCGCCAAGTCGCTGCAAATTGGTTCCAAAGGAAAACAGCAGCAACCCAATCATAACTCACGCTTGTAGACTGGCGACTGGGAACCTATGTATGCCGCGCTCGTAAGGCCTTAATGAATGATGTAAAATTCTGATTTACTATCGTACTGGTTATACTATACAATGTCGTACTACGAAACCGATGGACGCATGGCGAGCATTTGGTATTAAACAGATAAACGTCGCACCACTTTTCAACAAAGCGCGGCTTCGCGGATTCTTATTTTCGTTATCGGAGATCGTTCAAATTCATGTGAGTGAGCAGATATTACAATGAATTGACTTCTCTCTTGTATCTTATCAGTCTCCGTTATCCATAGCGAAACACGAAAGTGAAAAGGAAAAAGAAGCGAACGAAAGCAGTTGCGATTGCAGCGCTTCTTACTACGATTTGTCGCCTTTTTTGTCGAATCACAAACATTCGCAGCGTTGCAAAGTTCTTTGACCGAGAATGCGTGGATTTCATTTACTTGTGACCTCATGGCTATTGTCGTTCAGTTTAGCACTAAGTCTTGTGCACATTCCATTACTTCCAGAGCATACCGTTCGGTATCGGAACCGATTATTGGACGATTCCTCCGCCACGGAGGAAGAAGGACACGCCAGTCAAGTCGATGCTTTGTATCAAGGCTACGGCACGCACTATGTCGATCTATGGTGCGGAACTCCCCGCAGCGACAGACAGTGATCCTCAATACCGGAGGCCCCGGTACAGCCTTCCCTTGCTCAGACTGTCACGATTGTGGCTTGGATTATCACGTCGACAATTATTTTCAAGAAGAAAATTCCATCTCCTTTCGTCAGGTTAGTTGCGATGAATGCTTCTTGGGCACCAAGTCGTCCAACGACCCTTCCAAGCAATGCGTTTGTGAATTTGGTATAACGTATGCGGAAGGATCCAGCTGGCGAGCGAGAGAAAGCTTGGATCACTGCTACATTGGCGGCTTGCACAATAAACCGATTAGTATTGATGATGGTGGTCACGATGATCTGGATCCGGAGCACGCCGTTGCCTTTGCGATTGACTTGCTGTTTGGCTGTCAAACGTCCATCACGGGACTTTTGTCGAGCAACTGGCGGACGGTATTTTGGGTATGGACAATTCCGAACAGTCGTTTTGGCATCAAATGTACAAGGCACAAAAGATGGACGAAGAAAAGTTTTCGCTGTGTTATGCTCGGCAGCCTCATGTGAACCGTACGGGTACCGAGTCGGGAGCCATGACTTTGGGTGGGACAGACGATCGATTGCATTTGAATCCAATGGTCTTCACGTTCCATGATGATGATTGGGAACGAAACTATGCCGTTCTTTTACGAAAGATCTATCTGCGAGAAGGAGGAGGTGGCGACTCTATGAATTCGACCGATCCAAGCCTCAACATCAAAGAAATCAACATCTCGGAAGAGTATCTCAATCAAGGCCCCATCATTATCGAGTCTGGAACCACGGACACCTATGTTACCAGCAAGCTCGCGCAGCCTTTTCAAGAAGCATGGAAGTTAATGACCGGGTCAGCGTATACGAACAGAGCCGTTTACATCTCCTACGAAGACGTGCTAAAGCTGCCCACGATCATTTTCCAAATTCAGGGGCTGTGGAACTGAATCAAGAAGTTGGCGATCCGAACAAAATAGTGGGTCTTGCTGGAGATCTCGACCCCGATCATCCTTACGATGTACTGTTGGCGTTCCCACCGACTCATTACATGGAACTTGATGAGGCAACTGGTACATACTATGCTCGATTCTATATGGAGGAACCTCCACAAAGTGGTAGCTTACTGGGGGCCAACGCAATCATGGGTCACGATGTTTTGTTTGACGCCAAGAACCACCGGATCGGCTGGGCGGAGAGCCACTGCGATTACACTCACCTTGTTAAGAAAGAAGGTTTTGATCCATCGGGCGATGCTACACCGAACTCTCCACCCGTTAGTAAACCCGTGAGCCCGCCGTCACCTGCGCCTCCCAATTCTGCACCCGCCAATGAGAAGAAGCAGTATCCTACGGAGTCGAGTGAAAATTCCAAAGATTCAACGTGCGGATTGCTTTGCAGAGCATTTTGGATCTTTGTCGGCGGATTTGTTGCATCCGTTTTGTTGTTCGACAAGGGAAATTTGGCATTTTAACAGAACGAGTACGAAGGTTAACGGGCGGATCCGAATACCAACACATGTATCAAAACGAATATAATACTGGGCATGAGTTGGAGCTACACGACGCGTCAAGATATATGTAACTTCGGGACAATTCGCACTTCTCAAGCAGTGCACAGTATATATATTTTAATCAATTTATTGTTATGTTGTAAAGACTGATATGCGTCGTTATAAATTAGACGCAAGGAAGTGCGCGGCAAAAGAAGCCACAGGTTTTGCCATAACTTGTGTGAACGATAGGGTCGTAGTCGTAAACGGCAGCTCCTCCCGCTTTGGGGAAACGGAAAACGAAGAGTTTCTTGCCGTCTCCATCGCCGTCTTCCTCGCTATCTCCGTCCAAGTCGTAGGCGTCCTTGGATACAATTTTGGGATATCCTACGGGCATGTCAATGACAGTACTATCGGCCAAGATCTTGCTGGAAAGGACGACAGGAATACCGCCACCAAGGTCTTCTTCGGAAGGATCGTTCTTACTTCCTTTCAACTCAATACCGACTTCGACGAAGGCACCGACCTCGCCCTCCGAGCATGGATTACACCATTTCCAATCAATAAGCTGAACAGAAAACTTGAAGTCGCCAGCAAACACGTCAAATGTCTCGTCTGCGCTGGTAGTGATCACTCCGTCCTCACGGAAAACATACGTCTAGAGAGTCCTACCGTAGGGCCGAAATTGAAGCATACACCTGGCCGTGGCCCGGACATTTACTTAGGGAGCCGGTGCTCGAGGTTTTTTCGCTATCGCGTGTTTTTTTACACGGGGCCGTTGCAACGTCATTTCCGCCATTTTGCGATTTTTTTAGACTACACCAAAATCATAGTGACAGATTTCTGCTCCACTTTGCCTTTTTTCTTCGTCGCTCCGCTCCGCCATCCACAGGTTCGGTCAACTCATTTGCAATCGTCAAAATCACCATGACCGAACAAGAGTTGCAACTCGACGAAAACTCAAGCAATTCAGACCATTCTTCCGGTGATGAATATGGAAGCGACTCAGAGATTGTCGGGGATGACAATCCTTACTATTCTCTAGAAATTGTGGGGCTAAACATCGAGTCAAACGGAAGGCAGTGTCATTTGCATCAATGCTGTGGCAAAGCATTGAAGGTTGGCGACGTCGTCAAACTGGTCAAAACAATGCTCAACGGCCCAGAGGACTTGCAGGAAGAAGCAATCAAAGCTGTCACAATTGTGCAGGGCACCGAAGCATGCACTGTTGGTTTCATTCCGCGTGCTGTCTTGACACATGATCTTGTGGCAAATCATGTCAATAAATTTGGCATTGTGCAAGTGATCTTTGAGCGCTCAGACAACCCCTATTTGAAAGATCGAGGAGAAATGTACTGTGGTGCTGCTGGAATTGTTCTGTTTGAAGATATTCCTCCTAGCTACAGCTGATTTAATCAATAATGTAGTGCGAAGTCTTGAACAAATAAATAATGCAATGCGAAGTCTTGAGCAAATAATACAATAAAAGTCTTTAACAAATACATCCTAATGCTAATTAGAAACCAATATGCTTCCAGGTGTTGCGAATAGTATCGCCTTCCACTGCCTCCCATGCCTGAATGGCGAAAGAAGCAATGGCAGGCCGATTTGCTTTGGGCAACTCACCATGTTCCTGATTCACAGCATAATCAAATTGCCAGTCATCAAACACATTTCCAAAGTTCAGCTTGAATGGCCGCATCATACCGACATCCATTGGCTGCAGCTTTCCTGTGTAGCCACCAGGAACCAAGACAAGAATGGTTTTGAGATCAGCCAACCTTCTTTTGACCTCAGCTGTCTGGTGACAGCTGTAATCATCCAGCACAAGTAGTTTGTGTCCTTCCAATCCATTGCAAATAGGTCCCAAACCAGGTCAATCCACTCAAGAATTTTGGATGTATCAAACCACCCTTTTCTTGGGCAGCATACTTCATTCCAGGGGAAGGATTCAGAACGACCAGGATTTCCATTGTTTGCCAAAACGCAGTCACGACGAACTTGTCCACCAGCTGTATCCTTTCCGATGAAAACCATACAAGGAGGCGCCTTCTTCCCATCCAGACTGCACCCAAGCATGATTGAGCATCGCGTCTTTGCATCTCCATCCCGAATACAAACAGACCTCTCCTTTCCAATGGTACGTCTCATTCTGCTGCGGTCGAATACAAGTTGGTCTCATCGAAGTTGTAAACATTGCTGGCAGGAATGCCAAAGATCTCCATCTGGTGCTTGATGTAAGCAACAAAACTGGTCTTCATGAGGGTGCACGATCTTGTCACTTGTCGGCGGTCGTCTTCTTCGGCGGACGAGTCCGTTCTTTTTGAGAATGCGGCGGATCCGCTTCCGATAATCTTGCAGCGAGAATTGCCCTCAATCATGTTTTGCTCTTCAAGTGCAGAACAATGCGCTTACATTCACAGCGTTGCGTTTGTTCCTCCTTCATCTGAATGATTTCCGTAGTGATAGGGTTCGGGATTGATGGTGTCAGCCACGCATTCCGATGCCGGTTGACGGTCATGCTGTGACACGATCTCAAATCCATTGTTGGCGACAAGAGAATGCCGATCTCTTGTTGCTCACTTCTTGTTTTGATAAGATTAGAGAATCATTTGATCTTGTCTTTGCTTTTGCATTACAATACAATTGATTACATCAATAATTACTCAGTTTATCAGACCCATCGGTTCTATCCAGCTTTGTTATCATGACTTCTATCAACGATTCCAAATCGAGATGGCGTGCATGGTGGTGCCAACGAGCCCCACCGCAGGTGGCCTTTGTTCGCACGGCGAAGAGAAGAAGGCGGTTCGGCGCATGCCGACCATGTATCGGATTCGGAAGGGTTTCGAATCCGCCGCCCGCTCGTCCTCTGCAGGGGTTGCAGGCCGAGATTCATCTTGGCACAATGCGTTGCGCGATGTGATCGATGCGTTGGTGTTTGAGGGTTTTGCTGATCGGATTCGTTCAAGTTGTTGCGCGACTCTAGTGCGATTGATGCGATGGCAAATCGGTTGCATCGTACTCCTGTATGGACCGGCGGTTGTAAGATTCGGCGATGGCAGTGACGCTTTGAAAGCGGCGTTAAATTCATTGTCGAACAATCGCGTATGGGAACCCGATTGATGCCTATAATTTCACCATTCCTGACTTGAGGGTTTGGCAGGAGGCAATGTTGAAACAGCGAGCACAACCGGAGCAACCAGTCGTTGGTTGACAAACCGGCGATGCTGAGCGATACCAACAAGTGGGTGTCGTGGAAAGAGGATTTATTAATTATCTCTCCAATGTCTATGGGGCGACTCCGGAGCACCGTTGGCGTATGTGATTCGTGACAACATCGTCTTCGATGAGATGGAGATTACGCCGTTGTCGACTGCCGTATTCGCGACGGCGCTCTCCAGTCGCGAAGACAATCTGACTGTCTATTCGATTCTGCACCAGTGTTTGTTGACCCAGGAAGCATATGTGCACATCGCGCAGTTCGAAGGACCAAGGATGGAAAGGAGCCTTTGCTGCGTTGTGCGAACATTATGATGGCCCCAGCCAGATTTCGAATCGGGTTGCGTGGGCAAAGAAGGAGATCGTCAGCTTCGCTACCGTAACGCGCTCAGTTTTCCTTGAGCGGTATGGCAATAAGCTGGCGATGGCGTGTCGTGTGTTGAGACAGGCGGGAAAGCCTAAGGCTCCGGATGAGGAGGTTGATTGCTACCTGGCCCAGATCCAAACCCAGAATGAGGGCTTGGCGCACATGCCGTCGCGACTGCTGGAATGAGGAGTACTACCGGGAGGATTTCGTTAAGTGCCGCCTTAGGACCCAACTTCGGTCTGGCCTTACCTTATCCAGGCAGCCGCTTTGGCCGGCGTTGCCTTGACTTGGGCTAACACACCGGCTTGTTCAAGGTGTGTTAGCCAATTCGCAGCTTGGCGCATTCGTCTTGCTGGATAAGCTCGCCAGCCGGACGCAGTGCTGGGCCGGGCGGCGCTTAACGAAATCCTCCCGGTACTCCTCATTCCGACCAGCATGTCGCCAGCATCGCAGCGCGCGCAAAGCCCTCATTCTGGGTTTGGATCTGGGCCAGGTAGCAATCAACCTCCTCATCCGAGCCTTAGGCTTTCCCGCCTGTCTCAACACACGCGATACGCCATCGCCAGCTTATTGCCATACCGCTCAAGGGAAAACTGAGCCTCGTTACGGTAGCGAAGCCGACGATCTCTTCTTTGCCCACGCAACCCGATTCGAAATCTGGCTGGGGCCATCATAATGTTCGCAGACAACGCAGCAAAGGCTCCTTTCCATCCTTGGTCCCTTCGAACTGCGCGATGTGCACATATGCTTCCTGGGTCAACAAACACTGGTGCAGAATCGAATAGACAGTCAGATTGTCTTCGCGAAACTGGAGAGTTGTGCGCCGTCGCATCAATACGAGCAGTCGACAACGGCGTAATCTCCATCTCACCGAAGACGATGTTGTCACGAATCACATACGCCAACGGTGCTCGGTCGTCCCATAGACATTGGAGAGATAATTAATAAATCCCTCTTTCCACGACACCCACTTGTTGGTATCGCTCAGCATCGCCGGTTTGTCAACCAACGACTGGTTGCTCCGGTTGTGCTCGCCGTTCAACATTGCCTCCTGCCAAACCCTCAAGTCAGGAATGGTGAAATTATAGGCATCAATCGGGTTCCCATACGCCGATTGTTCGACAATGAATTTAATCGCTTTCAAAAGCGTCACTGCCATCGCCGGAATCTTACAACCGCCGTCCGTCATGACAGGAGTACGATGCAACCGATTTGCCATCGCATCAATCGCACTAGAGTCGCGCAACAACTTGAACGAATCCGGATCAGCAAAACCCTCAAACACCAACGCATCGATCATCGCCGTATCGCAACGCGCACTGTGCCAAGATGAATCTCGCCCTGCAACCCCTGCAGAGACGAGCGGCGGCGGATTCGAAACCCTTCCGAATCCGATACATGGTCGGCACATGCGCCGGAACCGCCTCTCCTTCGTTCGCTCGCATCGCAACAAAGGCCACCTGCGGTGGGGCCTCGTTGGCCACCACCATGCGTGCGATCGCCATCTCGATTTGGGCGTTGATAGAAGTCATGATAACAAAGCTGGATAGAACCGATGGGTCTGATAAACTGAGTAATTATTGATGTAATCAATTGTATTGTAATGCAAAAGCAAAGACAAGATCAAATGATTCTCTAATCTTATCAAAACAAGAAGTGAGCAACAAGAGATCGGCATTCTCTTGTCGCTGCCAATGGATTTGAGATCGTGTCACAGCATGACCGTCAACCGGCATCGGAATGCGTGGCTGACACCATCGATCCCGAACCCTATCACTACGGAAATCATTCAGATGAAGGAGGAACAAACGCAACGCTGTGAATGTAAGGCGCATTGTTCTGCACTTGAAGAGCAAAACATGATTGAGGGCAATTCTCGCTGCAAGATTATCGGGAAGCGGATCCGCCGCATTCTCAAAAAGAACGGACTCGTCCGCCGGAAGAAGACGACCGCCGCACAAGTGACAAGATCGTGCACCCTCATGAAGACCAGTTTTGTTGCTTACATCAAGCACCAGATGGAGATCTTTGGCATTCCTGCCAGCAATGTTTACAACTTCGATGAGACCAACTTGTATTTCGACCGGCAGCAGAATGAGACGTACCATTGGAAAGGGAGAGGTCTGTTTGTATTCGGGATGGAGATGCAAAGACGCGATGCTCAATCATGCTTGGGTGCAGTCTGGATGGGAAGAAGGCGCCTCCTTGTATGGTTTTCATCGGAAAGGATACAGCTGGTGGACAAGTTCGTCGTGACTGCGTTTTGGCAAACAATGGAAATCCTGGTCGTTCTGAATCCTTCCCCTGGAATGAAGTATGCTGCCCAAGAAAAGGGTGGTTTGATACATCCAAAATTCTTGAGTGGATTGACCTGGTTTGGGGACCTATTTGCAATGGATTGGAAGGACACAAACTACTTGTGCTGGATGATTACAGCTGTCACCAGACAGCTGAGGTCAAAAGAAGGTTGGCTGATCTCAAAACCATTCTTGTCTTGGTTCCTGGTGGCTACACAGGAAAGCTGCAGCCAATGGATGTCGGTATGATGCGGCCATTCAAGCTGAACTTTGGAAATGTGTTTGATGACTGGCAATTTGATTATGCTGTGAATCAGGAACATGGTGAGTTGCCCAAAGCAAATCGGCCTGCCATTGCTTCTTTCGCCATTCAGGCATGGGAGGCAGTGGAAGGCGATACTATTCGCAACACCTGGAAGCATATTGGTTTCTAATTAGCATTAGGATGTATTTGTTAAAGACTTTTATTGTATTATTTGCTCAAGACTTCGCATTGCATTATTTATTTGTTCAAGACTTCGCACTACATTATTGATTAAATCAGCTGTAGCTAGGAGGAATATCTTCAAACAGAACAATTCCAGCAGCACCACAGTACATTTCTCCTCGATCTTTCAAATAGGGGTTGTCTGAGCGCTCAAAGATCACTTGCACAATGCCAAATTTATTGACATGATTTGCCACAAGATCATGTGTCAAGACAGCACGCGGAATGAAACCAACAGTGCATGCTTCGGTGCCCTGCACAATTGTGACAGCTTTGATTGCTTCTTCCTGCAAGTCCTCTGGGCCGTTGAGCATTGTTTTGACCAGTTTGACGACGTCGCCAACCTTCAATGCTTTGCCACAGCATTGATGCAAATGACACTGCCTTCCGTTTGACTCGATGTTTAGCCCCACAATTTCTAGAGAATAGTAAGGATTGTCATCCCCGACAATCTCTGAGTCGCTTCCATATTCATCACCGGAAGAATGGTCTGAATTGCTTGAGTTTTCGTCGAGTTGCAACTCTTGTTCGGTCATGGTGATTTTGACGATTGCAAATGAGTTGACCGAACCTGTGGATGGCGGAGCGGAGCGACGAAGAAAAAAGGCAAAGTGGAGCAGAAATCTGTCACTATGATTTTGGTGTAGTCTAAAAAAATCGCAAAATGGCGGAAATGACGTTGCAACGGCCCCGTGTAAAAAAACACGCGATAGCGAAAAAACCTCGAGCACCGGCTCCCTAAGTAAATGTCCGGGCCACGGCCAGGTGTATGCTTCAATTTCGGCCCTACGGTACTTAATATCAAGTATTGATTTATGACCTGTCAAACGGAGTTGGTGATAAGGCCTTCGAGGTAATTGTACATGTAGTCTGATACTCAAACGTCAACCTCAACATTCCACCAATAAATAACAAACAAGGTTTAACGGCCACGGCAAAGGGCAATAAATGCCAAAATTCCGTCTATGCGAAAACAAGACGAGCCTTTCCAGAGGTGCAATCCGAGTCTAACGAGAGACTGCTTTGGCATTGGCACTGACATGAGATTTATTATGACTTGGCTAATCGTGTCAATATTCTGAGATGTTCCGTGTTCCGTTTTGACGAGCAATGGGCCCCAAAGCCCAAAAGGAATGAACCTAGGATTGTCCAGATCATTCTCGTCACAGGTCATATACAATAAACACGAGAAAGGATTTTACTATCCTTTCACGGGACATACAAGACCAGCTACGATTAAAAGCAAGAAACCCGAAATCTTCTTGCGCATCTTCTTTGCTATTTTCAAATGATGCAAGTGCACGATTAGGTGCTAGGTACTAGTAATTGAAGCGTTCGCCAGAGACTTCGAAATCGGAACGCCCAAGCTGCAGTTCCTAGTGCCTCCTTAATCCATTCCGCATCCAAAAGCCGTTCGTGACTTGAAGGCGAGGTGCTAGATTGAACAGCTTTCGGTCATAGTGGAAGCGATTGAATGACAACGTCTACCAAGCTTTCTCCTAACGCTTCATAGCCTTTTCGAGAGAAGTGAAAGTATCGGCGTCCCAGTTTTCTCCACCTTGTGCAAATTGAAACGGAAATGGATGATATGTAGCTTTTCTGGATTGCTCTGACAAAACTGTTGAAGATTCGAGTTGATCGACTTGGCCGTATTGGCAGCATCGGCGTTCACACTTTGATATCCTGAGGAGGTATTCCAATTGCGATCGTACGCGGTATGCCTTCGTCAAAGCATACTTGGTGAAGCTTTAGAATACTTTCCGTGATTTCTTCAACGCTAAATCCATATCCCATATCGTTTGTACCCGCGAGAATAATCACAAGAGAAAGAGAAGGGTTTTGAATGCCCCGTATAGCAGAGCGCAGTCCGGCTCGCCCGTCGTCGAGATTATTCAACATTTCTTTTGCAGTCCACCCCGGTAAGCCTCGATGCCTTACAATGACCTCGTTTCCATTCAAAGCTCCCTTTGCATTGATAGCAGACTCTAGGTACGGAGCATAAGGGTAAAGATCGTATCCCGATGTTCCTGCCGTCAACGAATCACCGAACGCAAAGACTCGATATTGCTGAGGCTTGGAACTCAACGCGCTGGCAGACATATTCATCAAATTACCACGTTGTTGACGGATCAATGAGAATAGCATCAAAGCGGCACTGCAAAGATCAAACTAAAAGTCTTGGATAACCTAAAGGGTTGACATCGTGTCAGACAGAATCGGATAACGACGATGATTGCAGCCACAGAACTCACTTTGTACGCATAACGCAAACACGTGACTTCTTTCAAGTAAAAAAACAGTAAAAGAGATGTCTAATGTGGAAGAACGTAGTCTACGTGATTTCAGGTTTCTCGATGATTCATCTTCCTCACTGTGTTCCTCTTTTTTCGCTTCGGCTGATTTTATGGTTTTGTTTTGATTTCGAGGTTTGCGAGTACCACTCGGACCACAGAAATGAAGAACCGTGACTGACTATCGTCTCTTGCTCCTTGCTTGCTCACTCTAGTCTAGACAAGATCGACTGATTGCATCTTTCCGACTGATTATCTCTCTAGAATGTAAACATTTGGATGCACGTGCTTCTTCATTTCTTCAAGTCAGTTTCATAAATATAGTGCTCTATGTTCGTTCTCCTATGAGAATTTTACACAATAGCTATGAGCTATGAGGTCAAGTAGTTGATTTGAGACTTGCCACTATTATCGAAACTGAGAATATAAATGCCTTCAAGGTGAATCATTAGGAGACCCCGTGACTGTCTTCGTTTTCACCGTTTGTAAACTTCCTTGTTTCCGCTGTAGGTTGGGATGCGCCTTCCAAAGTCGCCTCGGCTTTGGGAATCTGGACACCCAGCCAAAGGAGCCAAGCTGGAAACAAAAGTAGTCGATTGAACGAAGAGATCCAAAAGGCAATGTGCGAGTATTTTCTCCAGTTTTGGTATCGCATGATATCTGCCGCGAAATCGATCAAGGAAAGAATAGAGAGCAATATCCCGAAACACGCCCAGTGAATACTCAGCAGACGCTCCGATTTACTCCAAACAGAGATGAAGAGAAAAAGGAAAATAAAAACAAGAACAGATATTCGAGAGCATCGATCCAAGTGAGGACCCCATAACGGCAAGGTACGTGACCTCGAGTGACTTCCACCCCAAATTATCATTCGTTGCTCCATCCTCAATCCACTTATCAAGCTCAAAGTCCTTCACCACCCATTCCATGGTCGAAGAGCTCCCAATAAAGAATAGCCGCGCTAGTAATTCGGTAACAGCACCACCAACCGCCATCAGCGCAATTGCCACATGCACACTGATCATGCGCCTCCCTTTGAGCGACTGCAACCACACGACGTGTAGAATAGGAATTGAAAATGTGAACCAGGCAAGCGCGTTCATCATTCCAGCCGCCATTTCGACGGAGCGCTGATTCATACGAAATTGCCATTGCTGTTGGAGGTACTCCGCATTGAAAGTGGTCCATTCGGAGTAACTAAAACCGGGCTGTCGTTTCCATTGCTTCATTTCCGCGGCGCGCAGAACGCTGCTAATCCAGAAGAGTACGGCAGAGATGACACAAGCGATATCCATTGTTTATGATAGATTATTTCCGGTAGCAATAATGAATAAACTCGATAGGCGAGAAGCTTTTCATGAAGCAACAAACAAATTGATGAAGATCGCGTTTTCCGCCGCCGCGTTCTCCAGAGAATTGTCACACTGTCTCATTTTGTCACCCAAAGATTTTCTTGACGCCTTCGCACGCCGGCAAAGACTTGAAAGCCGTTATTTACCGTTAACGTCTGACTTCAAACTGATGGCCGGGTCCGCGGCGTTTTTCTGCTATCGCCGCGAAGGGGAATAAATCTTATTTATTGTGAACATTATTTTCTTTCAATTCTCTTCGCATGTTCGCATGTTCGCATTATCCTTTATCATGCCTCACCACAAAGGAAACAATCAGGGAAGAAAAGCCGCAGCAATAAACATGAAGCTAGCGGTGGCGGGCAGGAGCCGTCGTTATTGCAGTTCAAGTTGGAACGGGACTTCAGCGGCAAGTATTGCTATGTTGCAAGCGACAGTCTTGATGAATTGATTGATTTAGGAGGGACGGCTCGCTTTACATTTCAAAAGGCAATCACTTAGCGTGTCCCGTTTATTCCTGGATACGACTCGGACAGTGACGATGAGTATGAGTCAACTAATATCGAGCGTGGAAAGCAAGAAGGTACAATTGGCCTTTCGGATGATCAAGTTGGCTTGTACATGATCGTCCCCGACACTGGAGATCTTGTACAACTTAGAAACGAAAAGTAGAGACGAATATTATCAACTTTGAATATTGATCATCGTGTTGTGTGATAATCTTCTTCTGTATTTGAAGGATCTAACACGGTAGTTCGAGCAATCGATAATCAAAATTTGCAATAAACTAAACATTATCACAATTAGTCGGTGCAGCATGTTGTCGCTTCGCTGAAACCTTTCCATGCGGAACATCCTTGTAATACGAATGTAGAGTCCAGAGATTGTGCCAGAAGACCGATACGGCCGCCAAAACGTCGAGCCAGATCGCGGTTTGATAAAATTGCCTCGAATCCAGCTGATACGCCACACTCGACGTTAACACCAAAAACAACAGACCAAAAAGTATTCATTCAACAACCGTTGCAATTTGATGGGATAGGCGACAGACGGTAAGTGTTTGTCTGTGGTCATGCGAATGTTCATTTCCACAAAAGCAATGTTCAAAATAATCAACGCGCGCTGGAAAAACTGCGACGGGTCCAAAAATTTGACTGTAATGGCCACCAAATTGAGTGCCCCTAACAATGGCACTACATTTCGATCGTAATAATACGAATCTCGACGAACTCCGAGTCGGACGGCCAAACATTCTTCTTGTTCCGACAACAAACCACCGACAATGGCGCCCCTGGACCGTGATTGCGTAGCGGCTCAACTGTGAAGCGCAAACCGTCACGATTGAGACTAAATTCGGGTATGCCAATGTGATCGACGGCGAGACCATGCGGAATGCGGATACTTCCCTGCGTGTCACTTTCCGTCGCCAAGCCGAGTTTCCACACCGTCCGATCCCACTGCTGTCCACGTCCCCGCTGCGCCAAAATACCCAGTTTGAGACAAATATCGTGTCGATCATGCGGAAATTCATCGACCCGCCAATGGTCTTGTATGAGATCTGCCCGATATGCAAGTGCCACCGCCAAAGCCCAGTCTCCTCTCGCAACAAGGTGACTTCGGGCGTTCCGACCGTCGTAAATGTGACCACATTCAAAATGGAAACCGGCGGCACCGGTACTGTACTTGCGAGCTCTTCGGCACTGACTTCGCGAGGAACAGCCGCGTGACGGCCTTTCATTTCAAAAGTTGTCGTACTAGGCCCTGTGCAACTGCCACAGCGAGAAGATGACATGCCGTCAAAGGAATCGCTCGCACGGAGCGATGGTGTACAACTGGTATCATTCCAAAACAGAGTCAATCGGAAGGTAACGGGTACACGACCTTCAATAACATTCAGTGCTCCAATGTTCCAGACAATTACTTGAAAGCGAATTGTATTTCTTTGATTCTTCACAATATTGTTGCTGTTCAATTGACACAAATTTTCCCTGGAATTGACGCTCTTGTAGTTGCTCGACGCCATCAACAAAGATGAGGTTTCTTGCTGTTTGCAAAGGATTGGCGCCTCTCTGGATCGAGGCACCGTGTGCAGCGTCTCGTTGTAGCGAATGATAAAACTCTGAGAATGTTCCATTACGTCGTTTCGGTTCGTTTTCATTAATTTGCTACAGGATATTGGAATTGCCGCGCATGAATGAATCACATTAACAGACTCTTACGAACAAACAATTTTCCTGGGAAAGAGGAGGCTCTTACGAAATAAGGAGAAGTAATACCACTGGTATTCGAATGAAGAGGGGGCGGACGGAAAACAATTTGTTGCTGCCGGCAAAGAAAAAGAATGGAGGAAAAAAAAGACCACGAAGATCTGCCGCGAGCCGCGACGCGCGAAGGCTTTTGTGCCAATTTCGAACCCTAAGAACATTCGTTTTAGGTACCGCTCCGCCACTCAATGGGTATACAGTAAAACGAGAATAATTCGGACAAGAATGACCCAGGACGAAGAAAAATAATATCGACATGATGAACGAGGCCAAATTGGTCACAATACTGGTAACACCGTCGACAAAACTTCTTCGCTCATTCATTTGGTTTAGGAAATGCATTCCAATGGTGGTAGCATTTCCTCCTCTAGCGATTCATCCAGTCGGAGTCATGACAATGGTTCCAGCTCGACCAAACGCCGTCCAGGCTCAACAGGCCGTGTGATCGTCACACTCATCAGTCTCATCGGCTTCGTCGCCGTTTTCTTGGCGCAAATTACGTTCTCCACTCCAAATCATTTATCCGAACCAAGAAAATTACAAACTTCTTCGGCCAAAGAAACAAAAAAGAGTCTGTACATAGTCACGGCCTTGAATGAATACAACTCGGGCACACGGAATACCGAAAAGGGTCCGATCGGCTGCAACTGACATTGATTCCAGTCGTGTCAGAAGGTATCCGGAGCATGGTGGAAGCCGGATATCACGTCGATTTGTATCTGATATGCCACTTTACATTGCTACCCGAGCGAGAAGCGTTGGTTCGACAGGCGTTGCCCGCTTCGGTTGGATTGCAAGTCTGGAACGATGCAGCTCCTTTGGCCTACGATACAGGACAGAATCCATTTACCAAATTGCGCTACGATATTTTGCATTTGGCGCGACAGCACCGCTTTGTCATCAAAGACAAGTTGCTGGACTACGACGTCTTTGTCAATTTTGAAGATGATATGCTCATCACGGCGGAACATGTCAATCATTTTATTCGCGTGACAAACGAATTGGAACGACTTTACGAGCAAGCTCCTGACGATCCGCCCCCAAACATTGTCTCGCAACAAGATGCTATACAAAATTATCACGGCGTCATGACGAAAGGACAGTTGCGTCGTACCATTCCGGGTTTCATTCGTGTCGAAGTTCTACTCGATGAAGCAAATTTCCCTGCACAGAGTAATACGGGTCCAGTTCCAGTTGATTTAAACTTCGCTGATGTTCCACAACAAGTCAATCCGGCGATATGTTGTCATGTTCATCCCGAAACCACCAGTTCACACATTCCTGCATCTCCAACTGCCAATCAGCTCATGCTGTGGGAGACGAATATTTTTCCGCTTGGAGTTCGCAAAATGCCAGACGACAGCTGGTTGGACTGGGTCATGACACAACGAGGTCCGGCACAGAACAACTTGAATGTCAGTGAAGTGATCGGGGATTACTGGAGCAATCGGAACAACGATTACTGGCCCAAGGCAAGCCGGCCCAAGCCACTGGAATACAAGTATATCAACAATCAGGGCGGTTGGATGGCAACTCGTGACCAGTTATGGAGATGGCATACCGATATATGCGCCGGCGGATTCTTGCCCCTTACGAAGCCCCTCACTATCGCTTTGATGGTCTTGACATGCGCAACGTGGAATGGTATAGTGGAGGGATGCAACTGTCGACCGTACGGCATGCTTGTAATATGCAACGAATCATTTCATTGGACCCGGAAGGCTTTTCCAAGTCATTGATCTATCATACTGCAAATAACAAACAACGACAACTAGCATCGAAGTCCGAAAGTAGCTTTGTGAAAGCAAATACATTATTGGGGCAATTGAATACCATCAAGAAACGCGCTGAGAACGACCTTGCCTCGTTATAATACCTCCAATAACGTGCATCTTTATGGACTAATGAAATAGAGATGTTACTATTTTTATGCATATTTTCACGATCAACTTGTCTCGGAGGACCAGAAATAGGTCATCCTTTGTACAATCAAGAGTCAATCGCTTTCAATTTCAGAATCACTTTCATATAAATCGTCTTCATCCTCCGGTCCATCGCTCACGGAATTGTTTTGCCATCCAGATAACGAGATTCGCTTTGGGCTGCTCGGGTCCTTCCAGAAACATCGACAGCGGGTATGTGGCAAACGAAACCTATGGATCTGTCCCCTTTAGCCCGTGACAAAGTTGATAAGTTTTCGCGGATTGAATGAACCGTCTGACAATTTCAAATGATGTGGCTTTCTTTCTTCGCCAATGTTCACTATGACTCACCCACGGATAGCGCTGTACAATCCATGTAAGCATGTCGCAAATGCTATCCTTACTTTGTAAGCAAATGAAGGGCCATGAGATTTTGTCTTCCCAAAACAGCGCCTGTGGATTGGCTTATGGATGAGCATTTTGATTGCTTCCGGGCAATTCGGGACCTCCATTTCACTATCGGCCTCATTGTCCTTCTCAATGTCGTATAAGTACTGCTTGAAAGGACTTGGACGTCCGTCCTTCGTCAAAGATTTTTCAACGACATAATAATATCATCTCGTCGTTTTTTTTCTACACCTCGAAATAATAATCAAAATAAGCGCCATTATTGTTGATAGTATTTTTCATCTCGAAACGAGATTTTGATTATTTCATATAAAATAAAATACACATGTCCCTCCCCAAAGTATCGAACGGCCCCGGCCCCGGCGGACTTTCCGCCGACGACGCCGAGCAAGAAGCCGCAGAACGCAACTTGATCCGAAGATGCGTCGATTTTCACACGCCCGCTGTATTGGATATTCAAAATAGATTGTTCCGCAAAGCCTGTCGCAGTCATCACACGCGTCATTCGGCCGAATATCTGCAACCTCATTCGAGCTGTCTTCGACGCATGGGATTGCCCATTTCAACGTGGCGGCTCCGATTCCCTCGGAATTGTATCTCACGTACTGTGCACACGTGACGCGTGCCAAGAACTCGACACCGATTCTGTGTTTGAGCTGGACGCCGGGAGGCAGAAGGTTGCTCACAGGCAACCAAGAAGGAGAATTCACCTTGTGGGATGGTATTCATTTTAGTTTCGAACTTATCATGAGTGCACACGACACGACTTTTCGTTCTATGGCTTGGAGTCACAACAAGAACTACTTGTTAACGTCAGATGGTGCAGGCAACATCAAATACTGGAGTCCCAGTATTGCTCCCGTACAGTCACTCGACTCGCACAACAATCAAGCCATTCATTCACTCTCTTTCTCACCCGCCGATACTAAATTTGTCAGTTGCGGCGATGATGCCACTGTCCGTGTCTGGGATTGGGCCACGCACACGGAAGAAAGAGTCATGGAAGGCCACGGCTGGGATGTCAAAAGTGCCCAATGGCATCCACGCTCTTCTGTCATTGCCACTGGATCCAAAGACAACTTGGTCAAATTGTGGGACCCCGCGCCGGAAACTGTCTCAGCACATTGTACGGCCATCGCAACACGGTCACCAAAGTCGCGTGGAATGACAATGGCAACTGGTTGCTCACTGCCTCGCGTGATCAAGTCATTAAATTGTACGATATTCGAGCCATGAAGGAAATTGCTTCGTTGAAGGGCACAACAAAGAAGTCACCAGTCTCGCTTGGCATCCACTGAATCAGACTGTCTTTGCCTCGGGCGGAATGGATGGGACGCTGTTGTTTTGGAACGTCGGTGCCAAGGGTTCCGAAGAGCCGTCGGCCAAGGTGCCCTTTGCGCATGACATGGCCATTTGGGATTTGCAGTGGCATCCGGCTGGTCATATGCTAGCTACGGGTAGCAATGATCGACAAACCAAATTCTGGGCGCGCAATCGATTGGGTAGTTCACAAGGTTTGGGCACCGATGATCGGAAAGGAGCCGAGGAGCGGAAGTGTTGGATGCCGAAATCGAGTTGGGCAATCACGTGGGTATTGTGATTGGTCGTAGAGGACAAACTATTATTAGTATGCAACGAGCGACTGGCACGAAAATGCATGTTGACCAGCTGCGCAAGGTGCTGTTGATTCAGGGCACGGCGCGCCAAATCGAGACGGTGAAGAAACGAGTCAATGCTCTTTTGGATCGTGTTTCTTCAGAAGAACGACGAGACGGCATGATGCAAATGTAAAATAATAATAGGTCGCCCATGATACAACCAAGTCTGTATCAATAATCGATAAAGACTTTAATTTATTTCGTATCAATCCATAGTTATTTGCTACTTCGTGCAACTTTATCAATTCTTGTGCTCGTGTTTTTCTTTCTTGGGTGCCTTGTGCTGCAGCTCCGATAGAATACCGGCGCACGCCATGGAAAGACCCGACCATCCCACCAACGAAAGCTGATGACCTTTCAAAAGATACTCAACAAGACCGAGAAAATCTTTCGAGTCGTCGTCACAGTCGACAGCACCAGCGGATCAAAGCTTGCAATGGTGAAAAGATAAAGGACTGTCCAACGGCACTGCAAATGGCAAATTTGATGATATTGGACAGGATTTCGGGATTGCCAAGGCAAAACGCCAATCCGGTTTGCAATTCTCCGAGTCCCAAGGCAATGACAGTGGCGGTACCGAGCATGAACAAGTTGGTCCAGTACATGAAATCATAGGGCTTTGGTTTGACACCGACTTTGGAGGTTTCCACTTTCAAACGTTTTGGAATCCGGCCGTGACACCGTCCAACGCCAAGGACAGGAGAATGTAAAGACACCCAAGGCGGAACTTCCCGGCCCGTCACCCTTCTTCTTTCCCATACTGACAACGGCGGTTCCGAGAATGATAGAGGCGACTTGCAAGTACTCGCGCAACTCGTACGTGGCTCCTCCCAAAAGCAAGGATCCTGCCATGACGGGCGCCATTTTCCCGGATTTGGCCAAGGTCGCCACGGGAAACTCAAGCCATTGGCCAAGGCCAAACTCGTGCATGCTTTTGCCGATACTTGCGCGGCACCGGAAATGGCAAACATGGTCATCGGAATGCCTTTGGTGGCTCCGGTAATTTGCATGCCGACGAACCCGACGATAACGTTGGCCAGTGCTTCGAGAACTTGCAAGAACCAAGCCTGTTTAAAAGCAGTGCCGTCCGCGGCCGTGTAGCGAAAGACATCTTCCTGAAGCGATCCGTAGTAAAGGAAGGAGGCATAGATACCACCTGCACCAATCAATAGTTTGACAGCATCGGGCATACCAACGGCTGTCGACATGGTAAAGGACCTAATGGGCGAGAAGGAGGAGTAATAACAGCAGCAGGAGGAGGGGAACCAAGAGTGGATCGACTAAAGCCGGCTCGGTGGTGTTGAGTTCAATCGAGGCGACAGACTTGTCTTCAAGGAGTGTGCCGATTCACTGAAGAAAGTTGAGAGATGGATAAAAAAAGAAAGAAGGAAAGAGGTCAGCGAGGCAGTTTCAATAGTGAGTATGAGCCGATATTACATGCACATCAGACAGAGACGATCCTGGCGCCAAATGTATTCAAATACCGAAACAAGACAACACTCAAAATGACAAACAATCACCTTCACGACACAAGCCATCACAACAGTTACGTACAGATCCGAGAATCCTCCACGCGTTTCAGGAACTGGACTAATTGACCGAGAACGAGATCGAGCTAGAGCTTGGTAACTCGCTGGACTGTTCGATCCGAATGCCGAAGAAAAGAGCCACAGGATGGAAATAATTAGCTTTAGATGCATCCAGTGAATTTCGAGCTGCGAGAAATGATGATTCTTTCTCTCAAGTTGCGGCAAGCTCAGGCAAGAAGCTCTATTTTCGAATGAGACCTGGAAGATATATCCGGCCTGCTCTTATTAGTATTCGTTTAGTATTGCTGGTCGATCATGAACAGCTCTTGCGTTCCAATGGGCGACGCGTTGAAGTGTCGCTTATTGATCCTTGCGCGGCGCTGCCGACGCCTTCTCTTCTTTCGACTGTCCGAAGCGGTCGGTCCATCACCGCTGCGAATTTTGTGATGCACTCCACGTGGACCTTGGACTTGGATCTTCCGCCAATCACCATCATCAGGGACTGGCTAATGATCGCAGCGGCACTGCCGTTCGAAACGACGTCGTTCAACAAGAGAAACCGAGCACGAGCATCGCGCCGAGGCACATCGCGACAAAAAAAAAGCTGTTGCGATTTATTGTTGTTGTTACCTAGATTACCCTTCCAGTCAGAGCTATACTGTCATTTTATTTGCCGCCCTCTATATTATTTAACAAATAATGAAGTCATTTTCTTGTATCCTTCTGGCCGTCTTGGCACTGCAAGTCTCAACCTTTACAACCATGCCGAATTGTCATCGCGTCATGCCGCTTGCTTTGCGTGCCGAGCCAGAGACACAAGCCGAGAAAGCAGTTCCTCCTCCACCCAAACCAGCTGTCAAGTGTCCGGATTGTGACATGTGTGATGGAAGTGGAAGGTGCGTGTTTGTTGAATCATGATAGGTGTTGTCTCCTGTCGCTTTCTCCATTTTCTCACCATTAGCTCGTGCTGTAGAATACTGGGCGGCATTGCGGTGGTCCTTCCTTGGTGGCCCATCAAAGCGTACCGACCATGTCCCAATTTCATTGAACGTGGAGGCATTTATGAGCGCAGTGGGCAAGGGTTGGACGAAATTGCCTTTGGAAGAGATTCGACCTTTAACAAGTAAAAGAATAAAAAGTATACTGCGCAGTAAAGCAAACAAGCTAAATCGCACGCACATTATTGATCGTGGTCATGTAGGAATCAATAGATTTAGCAGGACGAACGTCAATTTCGCCCATAATGGCAAAGTATAGATTCTCTCGCTTTTTTCGCCCCTCTGATCCCCGCAGCACATTATTTATTCTTTTACTTACAGCAAGTAAAAGGCGGCCGCACAAGCCAACGCAATAGCCCTTGCACCAGAGCAACAGTCCATTGCGAAGGATCATTCCATGCTGCGAACGAGTCGGTCAAAGACCGAAAGGTAAACAACAAAAGCCAATCAATGCACCCTGTTTCACAGGACTCTGTTTCAATTTCAACAAGACGCTTTGTTCTTGTTCTTGCGCGCGTTGTAAATCTTGAACAGCTTGTTCGACAT
Source organism: Fistulifera pelliculosa (assembly GCA_026008555.1). NCBI lineage: Eukaryota > Bacillariophyta > Bacillariophyceae > Naviculales > Stauroneidaceae > Fistulifera > Fistulifera pelliculosa. Next base: position 398 of record BROJ01000303.1, on the reverse strand, counting down.
TCGATCGTTCTTGATTCACGCGACTCAACATGGTTTGAATGGAGCGCTCGGCGGCGTCCAACCGTGCTTGTGTCTCGGCGTCGTCCTTTTCTTCTTGATGTGCGGCTTGTTGAATACTTGCTCGTGTCAGTTGCTCTTGTTCCCTTCGAACGACTTCCAATCCTTCCAATAGTTGCGCATTCCCTCGTTCAAAAATGGCTTCGATTTCGTTCATAAATTCGGGATCATCGAGAATGGAATCGACGGCACTGGGATTATTCACTTGCACTTGTTGCAGTGCTTCCGCGAGTGCTTGATTCAAGAAATCGGCACTGGTTGTTTTCGGTGGCTCGTTTTCATCATCAGTATTTGTGCTTGTCGAAGTACTCGCAGTATCCTCAGAAGCAGCAGCACTTCCA
>BROJ01000302.1:0-10439 GCA_026008555.1 Fistulifera pelliculosa | reverse complement strand
TTCGAGAGCATCGATCCAAGTGAGGACCCCATAACGGCAAGGTACGTGACCTCGAGTGACTTCCACCCCAAATTATCATTCGTTGCTCCATCCTCAATCCACTTATCAAGCTCAAAGTCCTTCACCACCCATTCCATGGTCGAAGAGCTCCCAATAAAGAATAGCCGCGCTAGTAATTCGGTAACAGCACCACCAACCGCCATCAGCGCAATTGCCACATGCACACTGATCATGCGCCTCCTTTGAGCGACTGCAACCACACGACGTGTAGAATAGGAATTGAAAATGTAAACCAGGCAAGCGCGTTCATCATTCCAGCCGCCATTTCGACGGAGCGCTGATTCATACGAAATTGCCATTGCTGTTGGAGGTACTCCGCATTGAAAGTGGTCCATTCGGAGTAACTAAAACTGGGCTGTCGTTTCCATTGCTTCATTTCCGCGGCGCGCAGAACGCTGCTAATCCAGAAGAGTACGGCAGAGATGACACAAGCGATATCCATTGTTTATGATAGATTATTTCCGGTAGCAATAGTGAATAAACTCGATAGGCGAGAAGCGTTTCATCAAGCAACAATCAAATTGATGAAGATCTCGTTTTCCGCCGCCGCGTTCTCCAGAGAATTGTCACACTGTCTCATTTTGTCACCCAAAGATTTTCTTGACGCCTTCGCACGCCGGCAAAGACTTGAAAGCCGTTATTTACCGTTAACGTCTGATTTCAAACTGATGGCCGGGTCCGCGGCGTTTTTCTGCTATCGCCGCGGAATAAATTCGGACGGGGAATAAGATCTTATTTATTGTCGACATTATTTTCTTTCAATTCTCTTCGCATGTTCGCATGTTCGCATTATCCTTTTATCATGCCTCACCACAAAGGAAACAATCATGGGGAAGAAAAGCCGCAGCAATAAACATGAAGCTAGCGGTGGCGGCAGGAGTCCGTCGTTATTGCAGTTCAAGTTGGAACGGGACTTCAGCGGCAAGTATCGCCATATTGCAAGTGACAGTCTTGATGAATTGATTGATTTAGGATGGGACGGCTCGCTTTACATTTCAAAAGGCAATCACTTAGCGTGTCCCGTTTATTCCTGGATACGACTCGGACAGTGACGATGAGTATGAGTCGATTAATATCGAGCGTGGAAAGCAAGAAGGTACAATTGGCCTTTCGGATGATCAAGTTGGCTTGTACATGATCGTCCCCGACACTGGAGATCTTGTACAACTTAGAAACGAAAAGTAGAGACGAATAATATCAACTTTGAATATTGATCATCGTGTTGTGTGATAATCTTCTGCTGTATTTGAAGGATCTAACACGGTAGTTCGCGCTGCAATCGATAATCAAAATGTGCAATAAACTAAACATTATCACAATTAGTCGGTGCAGCATGTTGTCGCTTCGCTGAAACCTTTCCATGCGGAACATCCTTGTAATACGAATGTAGAGTCCAGAGATTGTGCCAGAAGACCGATACGGCCGCCAAAACGTCGAGCCAGATCGCGGTTTGATAAAATTGCCTCGAATCCAGCTGATACGCCACACTCGACGTTAACACCAAAAACAACAGACCAAAAAGTATTCATTCAACAACCGTTGCAATTTGATGGGATAGGCGACAGACGGTAAGTGTTTGTCTGTGGTCATGCGAATGTTCATTTCCACAAAAGCAATGTTCAAAATAATCAACGCGCGCTGGAAAAACTGCGACGGGTCCAAAAATTTGACTGTAATGGCCACCAAATTGAGTGCCCCTAACAATGGCACTACATTTCGATCGTAATAATACGAATCTCGACGAACTCCGAGTCGGACGGCCAAACATTCTTCTTGTTCCGACAACAAACCACCGACAATGGCGCCCCTGGACCGTGATTGCGTAGCGGCTCAACTGTGAAGCGCAAACCGTCACGATTGAGACTAAATTCGGGTATGCCAATGTGATCGACGGCGAGACCATGCGGAATGCGGATACTTCCCTGCGTGTCACTTTCCGTCGCCAAGCCGAGTTTCCACACCGTCCGATCCCACTGCTGTCCACGTCCCCGCTGCGCCAAAATACCCAGTTTGAGACAAATATCGTGTCGATCATGCGGAAATTCATCGACCCGCCAATGGTCTTGTATGAGATCTGCCCTATACATGCAAGTCCACCGCCAAAGCCCAGTCTCTTCTCGCAACAAGGTGACTTCGGGCGTTCCGACCGTCGTAAATGTGACCACATTCAAAATGGAAACCGGCGGCACCGGTACTGTACTTGCGAGCTCTTCGGCACTGACTTCGCGAGGAACAGCCGCGTGACGGCCTTTCATTTCAAAAGTTGTCGTACTAGGCCCTGTGCAACTGCCACAGCGCGAAGATGACATGCCGTCAAAGGAATCGCTCGCACGGAGCGATGGTGTACAACTGGTATCATTCCAAAACAGAGTCAATCGGAAGGTAACGGGTACACGACCTTCAATAACATTCAGTGCTCCAATGTTCCAGACAATTACTTGAAAGCGAATTGTATTTCTTTGATTCTTCACAATATTGTTGCTGTTCAATTGACACAAATTTGCCCTGGAATTGACGCTCTTGTAGTTGCTCGACGCCATCAACAAAGATGAGGTTTCTTGCTGTTTGCAAAGGATTGGCGCCTCTCTGGATCGAGGCACCGTGTGCAGCGTCTCGTTGTAGCGAATGATAAAACTCTGAGAATGTTCCATTACGTCGTTTCGGTTCGTTTTCATTAATTTGCTACAGGATATTGGAATTGCCGCGCATGAATGAATCACATTAACAGACTCTTACGAACAAACAATTTTCCTGGGAAAGAGGAGGCTCTTACGAAATAAGGAGAAGTAATACCACTGGTATTCGAATGAAGAGGGGGCGGACGGAAAACAATTTGTTGCTGCCGGCAAAGAAAAAGAATAGAGAGAAAAAAAGACCACGAAGATCTGCCGCGAGCCGCGACGCGCGAAGGCTTTTGTGCCAATTTCGAACCCTAAGAACATTCGTTTTAGGTACCGCTCCGCCACTCAATGGGTATACAGTAAAACGAGAATAATTCGGACAAGAATGACCCAGGACGAAGAAAAATAATATCGACATGATGAACGAGGCCAAATTGGTCACAATACTGGTAACACCGTCGACAAAACTTCTTCGCTCATTCATTTGGTTTAGGAAATGCATTCCAATGGTGGTAGCATTTCCTCCTCTAGCGATTCATCCAGTCGGAGTCATGACAATGGTTCCAGCTCGACCAAACGCCGTCCAGGCTCAACAGGCCGTGTGATCGTCACACTCATCAGTCTCATCGGCTTCGTCGCCGTTTTCTTGGCGCAAATTACGTTCTCCACTCCAAATCATTTATCCGAACCAAGAAAATTACAAACTTCTTCGGCCAAAGAAACAAAAAAGAGTCTGTACATAGTCACGGCCTTGAATGAATACAACTCGGGCACACGGAATACCGAAAAGGGTCCGATCGGCTGCAACTGACATTGATTCCAGTCGTGTCAGAAGGTATCCGGAGCATGGTGGAAGCCGGATATCACGTCGATTTGTATCTGATATGCCACTTTACATTGCTACCCGAGCGAGAAGCGTTGGTTCGACAGGCGTTGCCCGCTTCGGTTGGATTGCAAGTCTGGAACGATGCAGCTCCTTTGGCCTACGATACAGGACAGAATCCATTTACCAAATTGCGCTACGATATTTTGCATTTGGCGCGACAGCACCGCTTTGTCATCAAAGACAAGTTGCTGGACTACGACGTTTTGTCAATTTTGAAGATGATATGCTCATCACGGCGGAACATGTCAATCATTTTATTCGCGTGACAAACGAATTGGAACGACTTTACGAGCAAGCTCCTGACGATCCGCCCCCAAACATTGTCTCGCAACAAGATGCTATACAAAATTATCACGGCGTCATGACGAAAGGACAGTTGCGTCGTACCATTCCGGGTTTCATTCGTGTCGAAGTTCTACTCGATGAAGCAAATTACCCTGCACAGAGTAATACGGGTCCAGTTCCAGTTGATTTAAACTTCGCTGATGTTCCACAACAAGTCAATCCGGCGATATGTTGTCATGTTCATCCCGAAACCACCAGTGCACACATTCCTGCATCTCCAACTGCCGATCAGCTCATGCTGTGGGAGACGAATATTTTTCCGCTTGGAGTTCGCAAAATGCCAGACGACAGCTGGTTGGACTGGGTCATGACACAACGAGGTCCGGCACAGAACAACTTGAATGTCAGTGAAGTGATCGGGGATTACTGGAGCAATCGGAACAACGATTACTGGCCCAAGGCAAGCCGGCCCAAGCCACTGGAATACAAGTATATCAACAATCAGGGCGGATGGATGGCAACTCGTGACCAGTTATGGAGATGGCATACCGATATATGCGCCGGCGGATTCTTGCCCCTTACGAAGCCCCTCACTATCGCTTTGATGGTCTTGACATGCGCAACGTGGAATGGTATAGTGGAGGGATGCAACTGTCGACCGTACGGCATGCTTGTAATATGCAACGAATCATTTCATTGGACCCGGAAGGCTTTTCCAAGTCATTGATCTATCATACTGCAAATAACAAACAACGACAACTCGCATCGAAGTCCGAAAGTAGCTTTGTGAAAGCAAATACATTATTGGGGCAATTGAATACCATCAAGAAACGCGCTGAGAACGACCTTGCCTCGTTATAATACCTCCAATAACGTGCATCTTTTGGACTAATGAAATAGAGAGGTTACTATTTTTATGCATATTTCACGATCAACTTGTCTCGGAGGACCAAAATAGGTCATCCTTTGTACAATCAAGAGTCAATCGCTTTCAATTTCAGAATCACTTTCATATAAATCGTCTTCATCCTCCGGTCCATCGCTCACGGAATTGTTTTGCCATCCAGATAACGAGATTCGCTTTGGGCTGCTCGGGTCCTTCCAGAAACATCGACAGCGGGTATGTGGCAAACGAAACCTATGGATCTGTCCCCTTTAGCCCGTGACAAAGTTGATAAGTTTTCGCGGATTGAATGAACCGTCTGACAATTTCCAAATGATGTGGCTTTCTTTCTTCGCCAATGTTCACTATGACTCACCCACGGATAGCGCTGTACAATCCATGTAAGCATGTCGCAAATGCTATCCTTACTTTGTAAGCAAATGAAGGCCATGAGATTTTGTCTTCCCAAAACAGCGCCTGTGGATTGGCTTATGGATGAGCATTTTGATTGCTTCCGGGCAATTCGGGACCTCCATTTCACTATCGGCCTCATTGTCCTTCTCAATGTCGTATAAGTACTGCTTGAAAGGACTTGGACGTCCGTCCTTCGTCAAAGATTTTTCAACGACATAATAATATCATCTCGTCGTTTTTTTTCTACACCTCGAAATAATAATCAAAATAAGCGCCATTATTGTTGATAGTATTTTTCATCTCGAAACGAGATTTTGATTATTTCATATAAAATAAAATACACATGTCCCTCCCCAAAGTATCGAACGGCCCCGGCCCCGGCGGACTTTCCGCCGACGACGCCGAGCAAGAAGCCGCAGAACGCAACTTGATCCGAAGATGCGTCGATTTTCACACGCCCGCTGTATTGGATATTCAAAATAGATTGTTCCGCAAAGCCTGTCGCAGTCATCACACGCGTCATTCGGCCGAATATCTGCAACCTCATTCGAGCTGTCTTCGACGCATGGGATTGCCCATTTCAACGTGGCGGCTCCGATTCCCTCGGAATTGTATCTCACGTACTGTGCACACGTGACGCGTGCCAAGAACTCGACACCATTCTGTGTTTGAGCTGGACGCCGGGAGGCAGAAGGTTGCTCACAGGCAACCAAGAAGGAGAATTCACCTTGTGGGATGGTATTCATTTTAGTTTCGAACTTATCATGAGTGCACACGACACGACTTTTCGTTCTATGGCTTGGAGTCACAACAAGAACTACTTGTTAACGTCAGATGGTGCAGGCAACATCAAATACTGGAGTCCCAGTATTGCTCCCGTACAGTCACTCGACTCGCACAACAATCAAGCCATTCATTCACTCTCCTTCTCACCCGCCGATACTAAATTTGTCAGTTGCGGCGATGATGCCACTGTCCGTGTCTGGGATTGGGCCACGCACACGGAAGAAAGAGTCATGGAAGGCCACGGCTGGGATGTCAAAAGTGCCCAATGGCATCCACGCTCTTCTGTCATTGCCACTGGATCCAAAGACAACTTGGTCAAATTGTGGGACCCCGCGCCGGAAACTGTCTCAGCACATTGTACGGCCATCGCAACACGGTCACCAAAGTCGCGTGGAATGACAATGGCAACTGGTTGCTCACTGCCTCGCGTGATCAAGTCATTAAATTGTACGATATTCGAGCCATGAAGGAAATTGCTTCGTTGAAGGGCACAACAAAGAAGTCACCAGTCTCGCTTGGCATCCACTGAATCAGACTGTCTTTGCCTCGGGCGGAATGGATGGGACGCTGTTGTTTTGGAACGTCGGTGCCAAGGGTTCCGAAGAGCCGTCGGCCAAGGTGCCCTTTGCGCATGACATGGCCATTTGGGATTTGCAGTGGCATCCGGCTGGTCATATGCTAGCTACGGGTAGCAATGATCGACAAACCAAATTCTGGGCGCGCAATCGATTGGGTAGTTCACAAGGTTTGGGCACCGATGATCGGAAAGGAGCCGAGGAGCGGAAGTGTTGGATGCCGAAATCGAGTTGGGCAATCACGTGGGTATTGTGATTGGTCGTAGAGGACAAACTATTATTAGTATGCAACGAGCGACTGGCACGAAAATGCATGTTGACCAGCTGCGCAAGGTGCTGTTGATTCAGGGCACGGCGCGCCAAATCGAGACGGTGAAGAAACGAGTCAATGCTCTTTTGGATCGTGTTTCTTCAGAAGAACGACGAGACGGCATGATGCAAATGTAAAATAATAATAGGTCGCCCATGATACAACCAAGTCTGTATCAATAATCGATAAAGACTTTAATTTATTTCGTATCAATCCATAGTTATTTGCTACTTCGTGCAACTTTATCAATTCTTGTGCTCGTGTTTTTTCTTTCTTGGGTGCCTTGTGCTGCAGCTCCGATAGAATACCGGCGCACGCCATGGAAAGACCCGACCATCCCACCAACGAAAGCTGATGACCTTTCAAAAGATACTCAACAAGACCGAGAAAATCTTTCGAGTCGTCGTCACAGTCGACAGCACCAGCGGATCAAAGCTTGCAATGGTGAAAAGATAAAGGACTGTCCAACGGCACTGCAAATGGCAAATTTGATGATATTGGACAGGATTTCGGGATTGCCAAGGCAAAACGCCAATCCGGTTTGCAATTCTCCGAGTCCCAAGGCAATGACAGTGGCGGTACCGAGCATGAACAAGTTGGTCCAGTACATGAAATCATAGGGCTTTGGTTTGACACCGACTTTGGAGGTTTCCACTTTCAAACGTTTTGGAATCCGGCCGTGACACCGTCCAACGCCAAGGACAGGAGAATGTAAAGACACCCAAGGCGGAACTTCCCGGCCCGTCACCCTTCTTCTTTCCCATACTGACAACGGCGGTTCCGAGAATGATAGAGGCGACTTGCAAGTACTCGCGCAACTCGTACGTGGCTCCTCCCAAAAGCAAGGATCCTGCCATGACGGGCGCCATTTTCCCGGATTTGGCCAAGGTCGCCACGGGAAACTCAAGCCATTGGCCAAGGCCAAACTCGTGCATGCTTTTGCCGATACTTGTGCGGCACCGGAAATGGCAAACATGGTCATCGGAATGCCTTTGGTGGCTCCGGTAATTTGCATGCCGACGAACCCGACGATAACGTTGGCCAGTGCTTCGAGAACTTGCAAGAACCAAGCCTGTTTAAAAGCAGTGCCGTCCGCGGCCGTGTAGCGAAAGACATCTTCCTGAAGCGATCCGTAGTAAAGGAAGGAGGCATAGATACCACCTGCACCAATCAATAGTTTGACAGCATCGGGCATACCAACGGCTGTCGACATGGTAAAGGACCTAATGGGCGAGAAGGAGGAGTAATAACAGCAGCAGGAGGAGGGGAACCAAGAGTGGATCGACTAAAGCCGGCTCGGTGGTGTTGAGTTCAATCGAGGCGACAGACTTGTCTTCCAGGAGTGTGCCGATTCACTGAAGAAAGTTGAGAGATGGATAAAAAAAGAAAGAAGGAAAGAGGTCAGCGAGGCAGTTTCAATAGTGAGTATGAGCCGATATTACATGCACATCAGACAGAGACGATCCTGGCGCCAAATGTATTCAAATACCGAAACAAGACAACACTCAAAATGACAAACAATCACCTTCACGACACAAGCCATCACAACAGTTACGTACAGATCCGAGAATCCTCCACGCGTTTCAGGAACTGGACTAATTGACCGAGAACGAGATCGAGCTAGAGCTTGGTAACTCGCTGGACTGTTCGATCCGAATGCCGAAGAAAAGAGCCACAGGATGGAAATAATTAGCTTTAGATGCATCCAGTGAATTTCGAGCTGCGAGAAATGATGATTCTTTTCTCTCAAGTTGCGGCAAGCTCAGGCAAGAAGCTCTATTTTCGAATGAGACCTGGAGAGATATATCCGGCCTGCTCTTATTAGTATTCGTTTAGTATTGCTGGTCGATCATGAACAGCTCTTGCGTTCCAATGGGCGACGCGTTGAAGTGTCGCTTATTGATCCTTGCGCGGCGCTGCCGACGCCTTCTCTTCTTTCGACTGTCCGAAGTCGGTCCATCACCGCTGCGAATTTTGTGATGCACTCCACGTGGACCTTGGACTTGGATCTTCCGCCAATCACCATCATCAGGGACTGGCTAATGATCGCAGCGGCACTGCCGTTCGAAACGACGTCGTTCAACAAGAGAAACCGAGCACGAGCATCGCGCCGAGGCACATCGCGACAAAAAAAAAGCTGTTGCGATTTATTGTTGTTGTTACCTAGATTACTCCTTCCAGTCAGAGCTATACTGTCATTTTATTTGCCGCCCTCTATATTATTTAACAAATAATGAAGTCATTTTCTTGTATCCTTCTGGCCGTCTTGGCACTGCAAGTCTCAACCTTTACAACCATGCCGAATTGTCATCGCGTCATGCCGCTTGCTTTGCGTGCCGAGCCAGAGACACAAGCCGAGAAAGCAGTTCCTCCTCCACCCAAACCAGCTGTCAAGTGTCCGGATTGTGACATGTGTGATGGAAGTGGAAGGTGCGTGTTTGTTGAATCATGATAGGTGTTGTCTCCTGTCGCTTTCTCCATTTTCTCACCATTAGCTCGTGCTGTAGAATACTGGGCGGCATTGCGGTGGTCCTTCCTTGGTGGCCCATCAAAGCGTACCGACCATGTCCCAATTTCATTGAACGTGGAGGCATTTATGAGCGCAGTGGGCAAGGGTTGGACGAAATTGCCTTTGGAAGAGATTCGACCTTTAACAAGTAAAGAATAAAAAGTATACTGCGCAGTAAAGCAAACAAGCTAAATCGCACGCACATTATTGATCGTGGTCATGTAGGAATCAATAGATTTAGCAGGACGAACGTCAATTTCGCCCATAATGGCAAAGTATAGATTCTCTCGCTTTTTTCGCCCCTCTGATCCCCGCAGCACATTATTTATTCTTTTACTTACAGCAAGTAAAAGGCGGCCGCACAAGCCAACGCAATAGCCCCTTGCACCAGAGCAACAGTCCATTGCGAAGGATCATTCCATGCTGCGAACGAGTCGGTCAAAGACCGAAAGGTAAACAACAAAAGCCAATCAATGCACCCTGTTTCACAGGACTCTGTTTCAATTTCAACAAGACGCTTTGTTCTTGTTCTTGCGCGCGTTGTAAATCTTGAACAGCTTGTTCGACATTCGATCGTTCTTGATTCACGCGACTCAACATGGTTTGAATGGAGCGCTCGGCGGCGTCCAACCGTGCTTGTGTCTCGGCGTCGTCCTTTTCTTCTTGATGTGCGGCTTGTTGAATACTTGCTCGTGTCAGTTGCTCTTGTTCCTTCGAACGACTTCCAATCCTTCCAATAGTTGCGCATTCCCTCGTTCAAAATGGCTTCGATTTCGTTCATAAATTCGGGATCATCGAGAATGGAATCGACGGCACTGGGATTATTCACTTGCACTTGTTGCAGTGCTTCCGCGAGTGCTTGATTCAAGAAATCGGCACTGGTTGTTTTCGGTGGCTCGTTTTCATCATCAGTATTTGTGCTTGTCGAAGTACTCGCAGTATCCTCAGAAGCAGCAGCACTTCCACCCATGTCTTGCAAAACATTGGAATACAAATCATCTTCGGTCGTTTGTTCCAATTCTTGTACCATATTCTTGTACAACAATACCTCTTGTTCCGGTGTCGGAGTTGCTTGCGACAAGGATTGCAAATCATCTGTAGATGCTTGTA
>BROJ01000301.1:0-12032 GCA_026008555.1 Fistulifera pelliculosa | reverse complement strand
CAATTTTGCAGTCACGACTTTGGCTGGTGCATGTGATTGTTGGTGGTTGGCTTGGCTGTTTCCGTCTGCCTCATCTTCCATAGCAAGATCAGGATCTCTTCCATTGATACGTGCCCAAACAGCTTTTCCAAATTTGCGCAAAGCAGCCTGATCTTGCAGCGCACCATCCCAGTCAACCGTACCGTCATCACGAACATAGAGGTTCGGATCGTTTGTTTTTCCATCTTTTTCGCGTACAGCTGTCTCTGTGGACGTTTTCTCAGAGCCTTCTTTTGTCGTTTTCGATCCGGAAGGCAATTTGTCGCGTACTACTTCTGGCAGCAATGAAATGGCAAACGGTAGGTCAATGTCACTTGATTCCACATCCAATTCATTGTCTCGAACGACGTTCAACAACGATTGTCGTGTTCGCAAGATCCGCTCCAAGAGCGCGGTACGCTCATCATCCGCATAAACTACACTACCCATGCCCTCACCCGGTTGCAATACACAACTCAAAACGAAGTTGACTCTGTCTCTTCGTCCGGTTTCACCCCACCGTCAGGTCCGTCACAGCCCAAATCACGAATGCGTCGATTGAGTTGTCCAATGAGCTTTTCATAGTCGACCGCTCGTTTGCGTTTCCGCTTGGGGTCATTCGCCAGCGTTTCGACGCTAATGGCAAACTCGGCTGCTGTCATATCCTCCAGAGTCTCGCGTACCCACATGAGATCTTTGAGTCGCCGCAATTTGGAAGTGGCAGATTCCGGTCCAACTGTTGACTTTTTTGGTTGAATGTTCCCACCTTTGTTGGTCTCGTTGCCCAAGTCCTCATTTTCTGTGGAAGACTCGGATAAGCTGGACAGTGATGCGTAGGAAGATGCAATGCGGTTTCTTATATTCGGAACTAAGAGACTCCTCGCAGGTGAAGGTGCTCTTGATGTTGGACGTGTTATGCCAAGAGAGTATGCCTCGACCTCAAAAGCAACAGCAACACGGAAATTCCTCTGCATAATGAGAATAAGGTCATATTTGATTCTTTATGAGAAAGAAAGGTAAACAAAATAGTATTATATCTATTGATTGTTGCTTGATTGCCCTTTCCTTGATGTTATTGTTTGATGCGTTCGGTGCCGCTTTGTGCTTGCTTGTGTGTCAGTTGAAGGGTTTGGGCGATTGGGAAGTGTCGTGGGTTAGGGTTTTACTGTTCAAGTTCCACGTGCCGCGTACGGACCGCGGAAAGTCGGGTTTTGCCGGTTTCGCGCCTCGGGCCTTTTTTGTAGTCTTTTAGAGTGGAGAGGTGAGTAGACAGTAGACGTATCGCGTGTCGCAGGTTCTTTTCTACTTCAACGCCGATACTAATACTTTTTTCACTGTACAGAGTACGATTGCGGACTGCGGGGCTGCGGGGAAAATTTACTCTTTCGGACTCCACACTCCACAGTGCGGAGTGCGGACCAGGTAATAATCGCTGTTCCTCTTCGTTCTTCCGCAATCCCGGTCCAATTCGCGCTCCATTTTGGAATGGAAACAAACGGTCTCATTATTTCATTTCGCGTAATCCATCACAAGAATTGGAACGTTTCTTTCTCTTAATCATTCACATACACAATGACAGCTTCGTTTTACTCCCCATTATCCTATGCGCGAACAAATAATAATGGAAACAAAGTGTCTCCATTCAAAAGAGAATTCGCTTGTCCATCAAATCACATTTTGACGAACAACAAAGTCGATTCAATAACCGAAGAACTCGCTTCAGCCCCATTGTTTCGGTAGCAACAATTCCAAATCGACTAGATTACTCCGAAGACGAGAGGGAGAGCATGTGGACCTGTGAGGAGGATCAGAACCGTGACAAGCAACGGAATATTGTCGAATTCGCTTACGAAAACGGAGATTGGCAACAAGTCGCAGAAGAGGATTTTATTCTCGTACGCGGAGAATGGATTCATCCGGTTCATGTCAACAACGCCTTTCGGCGACTGCAATTACGGTTGGCCATTGCCGATCTTCAAAACATATATTATTGATTGGATAAACATCCGTCTATCTGCTAATCTAGAAAATATGTCAACAACCATGTTCAAAAATGGCTTGAGTATTATTTTTAGAAAAATATAGTACTCTTAGATACTCCATCGCAAACTCAAAATAACAAATAGTTCGAGAGAAACAGTTTGGACAGCCAGTAGAAGGATGCCAGGCTGGAAATCGGCCTGCAAAAGAAAACACTCGTCGGTTGTCACCCAAGTCTGCAAGGCTTGACAAATGTTCGTGTGATCAACTAGCAGCTGGCGACTCCATGGCTCCAAGGCCGGCGTGACACACAACAGCGCCATGCACCAAACAGCTTGCCCCATGAGGGGATGCAACAAATACAGCCATGACCGACATTGACGAGAGTATTTGGGATCCAAGCACCATATCGCAATCGATAGAAAGAGCGCGATTGCGGGCGCTACAAATACACTCGTCATGAGCACAACTCGAGCAGTCCAATGATCCAATAGGCTGTTCCGGACGCGGCCCCGATTGTCCTAACAGCTGGGGAAGGTTCCATAAAATCAATTGGTGCGTCTGACCCGGAGAAAAATGCAGTGTCGACCACTGTATCAGTGGTAGCGTATATGCTGGTATCCACAGGATACAACTGAACAAGCCAACTTGATACACCAATACTGACTTGCAAAACACGGACTGGCGGAAATGAGCTGCATGAAGAAGTAACTTTTGATACCAAGACACGTTCGCAGGTAGCGGTAACTCATGATTGTTACGTTCGCTGTCATCACGAATCACTGGCTGAAAACGGACAGCTGCGTCCTCCAATGTAGATGTATCTTCCAAAACCACCATTGCGGGCGTCTCTTCCGCGGCGATGGGGTTCAGAACAGGCACAAACTCGTGTGTCTCGGATTCGATGGGTGCTTGTCGTATCTCACTATTTGTCATTGTAAAAGTATGAGAAGAAGGAGGAGGAGGCCATCGCCAAAAGACCACTGCCAAGAGTGCGGACGCCACACCCGCCACGTAGGCAACGAGACCTCCTCTGCTTGTGAATGCACCGCAATCGAAGAACCCGTCCAATCCAAGTGCACCGAGTCTACCGCCAGCTGCAGCACAATTAAGAAATAAAACAAGAATAAAGCCCCACGTATGGTACATTCCATGAGCGATCGCGGCGAAGTGCAGTATTTCTTCTTCCAGTTCCAATTCCGAGGCCGATGCGAGTCTCTCAATATCAATGCGGGTGCCGAAACCATGAACAAACAAGGTATCGCCAACGCTGATATCCATAACAGAATTACATTTTGAAATTGAGCGAGAATATCTGTCAAATTGTTGTTAAGAAGCGGTATCGATGTCGTGACAAATGGCGTTTCGATCGAGAGAAATGTGGCGGACCAACTGGTAGACAGGGAGGCGCCCCCACGAGACCCATATGAAGCAACGAGGCCGTCCCGGATCCTATTAGCAACCAGTACCCAGTGTACCATTCCTTGCTTCCTTCTAGCTCAGGATTTTCTTTCGAATGGTGAGGCACTGTCGTCAATCGCCAGTGAAGCAACGATGGAGCTCTTTGCTCGAGCAGTTGTGCGAATTGACTAGGCCCCGTTTCATCCTCCGCCGGCCAAAAGGATAAAAGAGATGGTTCTTGATTATCTGGGTGAGATGCTAGTAACGGCGTTTCCATTATTAGTTTAGAGGAGTTACAAGAAGAAGAAACAAGAGACTATCCGTGTCAAAAGGATGCGTTTTGTTTTCGTGTTGTGTTGCATTCTTTTCCGTGCTTTCGTGAAACGCGTTGCGACAAGAGGCGGACATCATCAGAGTCAATCCTCCATCCTCAGATTTTGACGGACGAAGGTTGTACACAGTACACACGATCATCTTTACCGTTTACCGACCCTACTAACTTTTCGCTCGACCTCGATTTTGCTTTTCATTGTACGGCAAAACGAGGTTTCTTTATCTCGATCTCCTTTGAAAACAATCCTCTGTTGTTGAAGGTAAGAATTGTTTTGTTGTTTATTTATATGTATTCGATTGAAGTAATAGGTGTAGTGATAGAATCGATCCAGCTCGAATTTTATCGGACTCTATTTCTCATTTCCGCCCATTTCTCTTTTGTTTTTTTTTTATTGTCCTTCAGTTTGCTTGATTCAAAAGTACACACAACAAACATGCCGCGCGTCCCCGTGAATACGTTGAGTGCGATCAACACGAAAAAGCGTACCAGAAACAGGATGCCGTCTTTGTGGCTCGCAAGCGTGCCATTGGCGGTGCCGAAAGCAAGCCCATGCGCTGGTTCAAATCCGTAGGTCTTGGAATCAAGACGCCGGCGGCAGCCATTGAAGGCAACTACGTCGACAAGAAGTGCCCTTCACTGGAAACGTCTCCATCCGCGGACGTATCCTCAAGGGATTGGTCATCTCCACCAAGATGAAGCGAACAATTGTGGTCCGACGAGACTACTTGCACTTCATCCGAAAGTACCGTCGATTTGAAAAGCGTCACAAGAACATTGCGGTGCACTGCAGTCCGGCCTTTCCTGTCAAGGAAGGTGATATCGTTACCGTTGGTCAGTGCCGTCCCTTGAGCAAGACTGTGCGTTTCAACGTTCTTGCCCATGAGCCTCAGCGTGTGATTGCTGGTAAGAAGTCCTTCCGTGTCTTCTAGATATAATAAAGTAGTAACACTGCACAAGTCTATCAATCGTATTAAAATTAGAAAGATGAAAAGTATCTGCTAGTTGTGATTTATAGTCTGCGTAACGGGATGATAAGAGAATAGTATTGTCCTGTAGCTAAGGATTACCGACACTCGTTCAAGCTAGGTGCTCTACCAGTGCGCGGCGTGCTGTGAATTTTCCAACAATCACAGGTACGTCCCCTTCGCTTTTCGAGTCAACGTTCACGGGTTGTAAGCAATTGCGATGAGCTGCAGTTGTGCACGAGCGCGTTACCTATACTAAATCTGTCTGCCTAACGCTCTTTGTTCGACACACAAGAAGCAAACAATTAGATCCGATTCAAACGAATCTGTCTAACGCTATTCGTTCTACCCACGTACTTTTGACTTAGAATATTAATATTATTATTACTTTCGTTTTTTACTGAGATTTAGGAGAGTAACGAATCCAAGCTATCCGAGACGTCCTTCAAAGGGTCACTGCTGGAGCTGTCGCCGTCCAAGTCATCCAAGGAGTCACCAAGACCCAATACAATGTCGCGAGCCGCTGCTTCTCGTGCCAGTCGCTGCTGTTCCATCTTCTCGTGATACAAAACAGCGGTTTGTTCGGCCATGTCGTAAACCATTTTCGGGTCCTTCAACATGTCACCTGGTTCAGGCTCCAATGTCTTTGTGCTGAGGGCAATACGTCCGTTGACCTTGTCGTGATCAATGATCATGCACTTGACGGCCATACCGGGTTGTAGGACCTTCTCTAGATCGTCGATGCGATCGTACGAGATCTGAGAAATGTGCAACAATCCAGACATACCACCGACTTCGACGAAAGCACCGTAGGGCTTGAGTGCCTTGACGATACCTTCCACCAAATCACCGCGGCTCAAATCGGCCATTTGTTGCTCCACAACAGCCTTGCGGTTTGATACAACCAATTTGCCGTTCTCTTGGTTGACTTCAAGGAATTTGAGTTTGAGGTTTTGGCCAATGAGCGAGTCGTCTGGGAGCTGTCCAGCCAAGTGCGATCCAGGAAGGAAGGCGCGAAGTCCTTCGATCAAGCAGATGGCTCCACCGCGGTTGACAGCCACAACTTCAGCTTCCAAAACTTCATCCGCCTCCGAGAGTGCAATGACCTTCTCCCAGGCCTCCTTGTATTGGATTCGCTTGACACTGACAATGAGTTGACCATTCTCATCTTCTTCGCTGATAATTTGAAAGTTCATGGGGTATCAAGGGGAATGACATCCGAAAGACCCGCATTGTCAGCCATGTACAGAGAGGATTCCTGGACGGGCAAGAAAGCGGAAGCCTTGGCTCCAATGTCCACCAAGCATCCCTTTTCTCCCGAGTACTCTACAGCAATACCCTGTACTACCGAGTTACGTTCGAAGGCGTATTCAGTAACAGATACAGCTTGAGCAAAATCTTCATAGGAAAAGGAAACTTCTTGCTCCTTAACGGTAAATCGGGGACCCTTGTAAAGTTGCTTCAATCGGTCAAATCGAGTAGGACCTCGAACTTTTGTTTTCTCTTCCGAGCCACTGGTGGATGTGGCAGTCTCTTCCGCGACAGCCGACTGGAAGCGTGTGGTTGTGGTTCTGAAAGAATGAAAGAAAGAAGAAAGAGACGGCAAGGGAGGTTACATTAGAAACGGTTTGATGCTATCATCGGTGCTGCAAAGTAAACGAAAGCCTGTAAGCGCCCTACGGATCTTGATTCTCATCCAGAGCGAAACCACTTGCTCCAGATAAACAAATTGCGACTACAAAGAGCTTCTCTCGATCCATACAAAGAGAAGAAAACGTTTCGCATTACTATTCCTTCAGACACCCTTCACTCACCTCGGACCTACAAAGGCAACCGAAGAAAAGCACTTGCGGAAGTAACAAAGGCGGCGAGGGCAGCCGCTTGACAAATCTTCATCTTTTGAATTCTTTTTATTCAACTGTTTCGATTGGGAAGGAAAATAGAAACGATCAAGTGCTCTGCTGTTTAGAACTCGGACCGGAACCGTTCGATGGCGGTCATAGGAGGCCACCATCGATCGATCGATTGGGTGATGGCAGCGAGCTCCAGAAAAAAACACTGTTTGAGTCAGTCTTCCCGGCCACCACGAAAACGCCAAAAGGGAAACTCAACCCGAAAGTTCGAAGGTCAGACACTGACGTATGGCGTTCCGTCGTTGTGGTTTTTGTGTGGTGGTGTCAAGCGTCCTTTGAGTACCGTTTGGATAGATCCATTACATCTTAGTATAGTGTGAATAAAAAACTATGGTAGATGAAGTCTAGAGAGAATGGTGCCACGTTTCGTACTATGGGTGGTACTTTGACGGTGAAAAAAGGTTGAATGAACCCTTGAAAATATTTTTTGATGGCTGCATGTGTTGACGTTGAGGCGAGGCGAGAGCAGTTTCGGATCTCCATCTTGTTGCTCGCTTCAAGCCTCTCTTCTCATTGCGAACGGGTAATTAAATATTATCAAGGCTCTCTTTCGAAGCGAAGAATCTGGTAAATCTCCTCAGAATAATTAAATTTACAGCGACCTCAATCAACAACATGGGAAAGATTTCACTGGTTTCATCCTGCGCAGCGACATGTCTGATGCTGTGCACACAATTGCCTTCTGCGTTCTCGTTTGTCGTCCAACCCAGAATTCTCTCTCGCTCCTATAATATGAATAATATCATACTGAGATCAAGTAAAGAAGAGAGCAGCGACAAGGAGGAAGGACGCACCACCTTTGGCCAAGCCGAAGCGTCTCTCATCGAAGAAGCCGACCGCAAACGAATGGACGAAATGGGGACTTTGATGCGAATCCTGCGGTACGTGACGATGTCTTGAAAATGATATTATGCGGTAGCAATATTCTCACTCTTGTTTTATTATTTATGTAGTACAAGGACGATAGTATCGCAAAGATGAGAGCAGCGATTCGTGCGAGGACAGCTGATTTGGGTATTGAAAAGTCTAAGGTTTCGGCAGAGTATATTCAAAATAGGGAAAAGCAGGCTTTGTCTGGAGGAGCTCAAGCAGAACGTGAAGCAGCCGCCAGTGCCATGTTTGGAGGAATTGATCTCAGCAAAATCAGTACGGATGATTCCTCGGTAAAGAACAGAGGAGAATTGGCCGAAGGTATGCCCACCATGTTTTATGATCCCGAGGAAGAAATGGCGCTGGAAGAACGTCAGGAAGTGGATCCTGTCATGTTGAAGAATCCGCTTGAACAAGCGACTAATGAGCTTACCCAAGCAAAGTGGCCAACTTTCTGGAGTGCTGGTAGGAAGTCATCTTAATGGCTCTGGTGGTTGCATTTTCCTGTTTTATGATCATTGGTTCCGACAATTTACTTCGACAAGTGTACACCACGGTTGGGTTTGTTCCTTCAAAAGAAGATGTTGCTAATTATGCGTCTCGATTTGATGGATTGGGTCTCCCAACCGGATGGATGAACAACATGAATGAACAGGATGTTGCCAAGCTTGCAGAGCAAATCAACATTGCTCCACCAAGCAGCAGTTTGCCTTCCTTGTAAGTTTGTAACCTAAACTCGATTCCATCCTATTATACAGAGAATATGCTCGCGGTGAAAAGATTTGAGTTTGGCAGTCGTGTCGAACTGCCGAGCAATAGCTCATGGTATTTGCACTGCTGTCGAAAAGGTTCTAGAAAACTGACATGAATAGATTTTGAATTGCGCCTAGTTGTCACCTTATACAATTGTTTGCAGAGTATCTAGCTGATGCTGCTTTCTAATTAAGTGGACTATCGTTTCGGTGTTCCGACGAAACAACGACTTTCAACTCCATACTTTTCGTTGTTTAGGTTTTAAATATGTGGCAGGGAATCTTGCATGAGATGGAATCGTTACATTGGCGGCAGCTGACCTCGTAAGTGATTGAAAAAGGATGAGTCGGCTGTTGAATCGTTGGAAGTTGACTGGAGATTGGCCAACGCTGATCCTGGATGAAGTACTAGATTCGCATTCGCTGTTCCAGGAAATCGCTGCGCTGACTGCATGTAGGGCGAGCTCGATAAAGATAGTAGCACTTGATCGATATTTCTCATTCCTCCCAACGAGGAGTTGCCTAGGACATATTGCTGACTGTTGAGAAGCGGTGCGGGTGCCATAAAGGATTGAGACTGTTGTGACGAGACTAGGAACTGGTTCTGGCGTTCCAGAAATTGCATTCTTGCTCGTGCGACCTCGATTCGATGCTCCAACTCTGCATTTTCTTCTTTGAGTTTAGCTACTTGTTCCTGTAATTGAGCCGTTGTATCTTTGCTACGCTGCCTTGCTTTTGCAGCGCATGAACGATTGTACGCTCGACGAGCTTCGAGCTGCTTGGCTTCGTCATCCGGTAGAAGACTCTCATCGATGTAAACGCGCTTCTTTCGACTGCTCGAAGTTTGCGCCTGCTGGGAATCGTCTGCTGTGTCCTCATACTTGTCGTCTTTTCCATTGCTATCTGCAGTACTTCTTATGGAGTTTGACATGCTATTACTGTCCAGTAAAAGAGTTTTCGATTAGTTAAAGTTTGTTTGTCTCTTGACGAATATCTTTCTTGGAAATGAACGGCTGAATGGCAAAAGGCAAATGATGAACGGTGATACACTCGCTACTCCAACCCGTAAATAATCGTGAAAGGCTTTTGGCCTTAAATTTTGTTGCCCTCGTCGCCTACGGATTCTCTACGTCGAGAATTGGCCGAAAGCGGAAAGCGGCAACTGCAATAATGAGAATCCACATCCCACATCCCGCATCGCGGACGCGGAACGCGGATGGTGCTTCGTACAGTTCAAGTACACTCTGCAAGTACGCTCATCGCTCATCGCGCATCTCACTATCTCACACCCACCTCGCACTCGCACCTCGCAGCTCGCAGACGACTCGCAGACATTTTTTATATAATAAAAAACATTTATTAATTAGAGAACGCGAAACTGCGAACCATTGTAAAATACGACCTACGACCTACGACCATTATATATTATTTCGCATTTCGCACACTTCAGAAGATAGTTTCACAGATTATTTTAGTATCGCAGTTCTGCCCAGCGGACATATGATTTCTGCGCTTCATTGTGTGAAACGTGAAGAGAAATATTTGAAACGATAGAAAGAAAGATCAGAACCTTGAATCTTGAAGCTTTAGTTCTTTCAAAATGTACTCGGAGTATCATAGAAAAGCACCAACAAACCATGAGACATGAGACATGGGACATGAGACATGAGCATGACGCCATCTCTAGGGCAAGCGTCTAGAATTTAGTTTCTGTTCTCGAGGAACCAATAGATTCTCTATCCTAGCGGCTTGGCGGACGCCGTCGAGAGCTGATAACTCTTGAACAAACGTTTTCGCCTGGGAAACCAGAGCTTCTGTATCGATGAAACACTAGAATCATAGATTGTATACGTCTCGCTCCATCTGCTGGTTCTCTTTGACGATGTCCACCACGGGTTGGCGTTAGATGTTAACTGTTGGTCGGACTTGCAAAATTGATAGCGGAGAAATTTCAACTTAATGCTGGGTGTGTCGGTATTGTTTGTCCTGCTCGCACGCGTCCACTTACTGCTTTTGTTCAAGTCTTAAAATTAACCAGACATCTTGGCGTTTCTGTATCTGATTGTGATGAAAATTTGAGTGAAACGTTTCAAAACCATCCTGCACGGAGCCCGAACTGTAAATACTTGTAAGGTTGATGCGCTAAACATGATTATTTTATGAACCACGGCTGCCTCTTCTTCAAATCCTGTGCCGCGCTGAGTAGGCACGCATCAAACCTGAGCTTGACGATCTTTTTTTCATTTCATATCGCTGATTGGGATAGATAACGATGAGGTCGGTACCGCAAATTGAATCGAACTGAAGCAAGCATTCCCGGTGTTTAGGTGCAAAATCATCTAGCGCTGTAAAATAGAATCAGCTCAGCAAGAGTTCTCTTGTGCATATACTGTTCATGCTAGATCTGCGACTTGCAATTTGTGAATAAGGAATAATAATGAATTTGAGTATGAGTATATGCTGCAATATTGACTGGCTGTCGAGGAACGAATCAAGACATGACGAGTTGTGCCGAAGACGATTGCTGGATTCAATCCTGAGTGAACTCTTCTAAAACATTCGTCAGCATCTCTGAAGTCGATATCTTCTCAAGAGTTTCTAGGAAAAGCGGAGGAGGCGAAACGGTCCGTTTCGGGCTTAGAGCATTGATTGAATTGAGTGTAAGCTTGCTCGTCATCATGGAGTTGATGTTGATTGCATAATTGTCTTCCTTTTTCATATGTATGGCGTCGCTTCTCTTTTCCATCACTGGGTCCATCATTATTTGATGTGTCGGCTCGGGGCTGAGTTTCCGTCGCGGCCTCTCGCGGGCCTGTGGCCGCGAGACAACGTTTCGAATGTACTGTCCATCGAATGGGAGCGGGCGGGGGCATCTCGAGTCACAGTCCGTCTGCCAGTTACTTGTTGTCCTGATATTTTGGAAGTATCCCGTTCAACTAAATGCTCTCTTCGGTCACCTGGCTTTTTTGGGAACCATGTTTTCAACGTTGACAGCACCGGACCACCGGTTCGGGCCTGAATGAACACCATCCCAGGAAATCGACCGTGCCGGTAGTCGGCGGCGACGAGTCAACGTTAAAGGCGCCGATAACGTATGGGCCGGGCTTTTGCATTATCAGCTACGAGCCACAGTGTTTCAATTGGAACCTGTAGCAACTGGTGCAGAGGTAAGAGAACCATGGCTCGTTCTTCGACTTGCAGGACTCTCGTACTGGTGTGCGAAAGTCTTGAAGAAATTCCGAAATTACTGATCATTCGAATGCAAAGGAAATCAACACCACGCTACCAGTATTATAATGAAAATGGATTAGTCAAACAGCGAGAGGCTTTTGTATTATGATTCTAATTGCAATCCACAATCATCCGCTCAAGCTCCACGATCGATTTTATTGGTCCCCGCATGTCCGCCGCTGGAAGCGCGCAAGGGCGCGAGGTCTGAGGTCGTGTTTGTGCAACGCGGAAAAAAGCAGAAGTGGAGCAACATCCTGGTTACGGCAACCTTGCCAGCTTGCCTATTGCCTACAAAACGTCCTACAGTAGGCTACTGTTTTCTTCGTCTTGGAACACAAAACCGTTTTTCTAAAATTTTACACTGGTTAACTGAATACCAGTCATTGGCAATGTTCTCATTTGAGTAACACGTCAACCTGCTCGCGGCTCGTGACTCGAAATTTGTGAATGGCTAGCCCGGTTATGACTTTAGTTGATAACTCTTCCTGCTTAGAGGCATTGTGCATCAATGTTGAAATATAAAAAAAGTACAATCGATTAAATTCATAGCATATCGAGAACATGCACG
>BROJ01000300.1:0-42136 GCA_026008555.1 Fistulifera pelliculosa | reverse complement strand
CGCAGGTCCTTCGTGGATCAATCGATTAGTCAAGATTTAAAGAAATCGTCGCGGACATTGGTCAAACACTCGTCTGCAGGATCCTTTCTAGGAGGATGGAGTTCTGGTGATTTGTCGGGACGATCCGACTTAGATGAAAACAATATCGAAACCAAGTTCAAGAGCAGACGGAAATTACAAAGGTTGATGGAAAATCTTGAAATGGAAAAGAACAAAGATTTAATGGTGAAATCATCATCTATGCAGCAGCAGAATATGCGACCATTGCAAGTTGGTGAAGTAGGTCATGTTGGCGGGGAATGGAAAAGCCTAATTTGAACGATACACTGTCCAAAGATGCACCCTTGAGACGATTTCGCTTAATGTGCGGCGAATTGGTAGAGGATCCTCGTGTCCAGTTGTCCATTATCATTCTCATCGTGGTCAACGCGCTTACCATGGGCATTGCCACATTTGACTTTGTCTCAAACGACGCGAATACGGCACAAGCGTTCGATGTTGCGGATCGGGTGTTTCTGACTATATTTACGATCGAGTCGACCTTGC
Organism: Fistulifera pelliculosa; assembly: GCA_026008555.1. Taxonomy (NCBI): domain Eukaryota; phylum Bacillariophyta; class Bacillariophyceae; order Naviculales; family Stauroneidaceae; genus Fistulifera; species Fistulifera pelliculosa. The sequence continues at coordinate 41,590 of BROJ01000300.1, read as the reverse complement.
AGCTCATCTACCGGGGTCCTTCGTTATTCAGGGATCGCTGGCTGGTATTTGATTTTGTCATTGTGGTGATCAGCTGGACGCTGGAGTCGCTCCAAATTATTCGAGCGTTTCGAATCTTTCGTGCATTCCGCTTGGTGGCACGAATGGTGGCACTGAGGAGTTTGCTCATGGCTTTGGGGATGTACTGCCCCGCATTTATGCAATCACTGCAATGTTGGTCTTGGTATTTTACATTTATGCGGTCCTATTTGTTGAACTATTTGGACATCTGGAGCTTTCTACAGACTATTTTGACTCGCTGCCGAATGCTTTGCTGACGTGCATGCAATTGATGACATTGGAATGGGCGGAACTTGCCAGGAAGTTATGGACTATTACGAGTGGGCCGGGCTCATCTTTTGTAGCTTTATTTCCATCACCGGTTTCATCGTGTTCAACTTGATTGTCGCTGTTGTCTGCGATGCTGTATCCATTATCGACAAGAAGATACGGAAGGAGGAGGAAGAATATTCGCAAGAAATGAAACTCTTGCAGCGGGGCGATTTGGAAATGGACTCGGATGAAGCGGCAGAATCGACCTCACAACATAAATGGATGCAAGCACAAAGGAGAATCGATGAGCTGAGTTTGGAATTGGAAGAGATGAAGGAAAATCAAAAAAGCTTATCGCAGCAATAACAAAGCTTGCCAAGACGTGCAAGGGACAGGAGCTGCCACACGCACATGGAAAGAAGCGGAAGTAAGGTTTAGAGCTTCACTGGTTCCTAGAAAAGGATTTGTTCGTTTTGACTAGATGTATGGGATATACGGAGGATCGATAGAGATTGGAAGCGATGATCAAGGGCGCGAATATATCAACGCAAGATCGATGAACAGAAGGAACGTTCTTGTACAGTACTTCTCCACCGGACTAGGTGGACAAGGGCTCTTTTCCAGTTTTCGGAATGATTTTGTCATGTTGAAATAATCTTCTAGTAGTCAGCATTTACGTTTCGTTTTGCGTCGTCCATTGTAGTCTGCGCACTTCCAGGCCCATGCTCATTTTGGGCGATGTCTTCTCTGAATCTGGTAAACTGCCCGGACCGGTCTCTCTGGATTAAGGCGACGGAAAACAAAGCAGCAACACAACTTACGAACAACTATAGTATCTATTAAAACGACACTGAAACAATCAAGAGGAATGCTCGGGAACAAGATACTCTCAGAATAGTAACTACATTACATGTTAATACAATTTACTCGACTTTCTTCTTTGTCTTCTCGTCGGACACAGGTGCTGTTCGCAGACGATTAAGAAAGATTGGCGATGTCAAAATGATGACAGGCTCCACCGTCCACATGAAGTCGCCTGCAAAGTTTCCATACCAGTCCGCATCGGCATTGGAATAGTTTCCCATGGCCGTACGAAGCCATGCCGGTTGCTTCATCTCGTCGGGATAATGGAACCCGAAAATTGCCATGAGGTAGCCATAGAAGGCAATGGAATTAATAACCAGATAAACGAATTCTCGATAGCCTTCCATCCGAATCACTCGAGCCGTTCGCTTCAACAAATCGGCTTGTTCCGTCAAGTACTCTTGTTTCTTTGCTTTTGCTTTTTTGTCATCCCCTTCGGTTTTCTGTTAGCTTCTGAATCGTATCATTGATAAAGTCAGCCTCCTGAGCCACCCATTTGGTTTCATTTGAAGGAGCTACATCATACGGACTGACACCCTCTTCCCAAAACGGTGTCCATTTCGCAATCGGCACAATGGTGCTCAATCCCAAATCGGCTCCACTCTCCAACAGACTCGCTCGCAATTTCTCCGCTAAATGTTCCAGTCGACTCGCTTTCGCGAGTTGCTCGAATCCATCCTTGTACATGTAATACAGTAGCGGTACCAGGGCCACTTCAGCCACTGTCAAGGCATGAATCAATCCAGCCACACCACCAATCCAATCCGTTTCCGTGACATGGAACGAATTGGCAAAGAGCCAAAAGAACGCCGACCCGAGAAAGAAAAGAAGGAAACCAACGAACATACAACGAATGGCGTACATGCCTTCTTTGACAAGCGATGCATTTATCAACCGATCTGCATCCGTCTTGACTGGAGGACGACTTTCCATGAGTCGCTCGATGCGTTTGATTTTGCCATAATTGGAGATTACGAGATTTATGCCATTCTTCGCCGTGTACCAAAACGCATAGAACTGAGTAATGGCAATGAGAACTTCGAGCGGTGTCGTTTTGTTAAGCGGTGAGGGAGTTCGTAGTATCGTGCCGTGTAGGAAGGATCATAGAGAAAGGAATCGTTGAGCAAACCCAAGTCTTTGATGCAGCAGAGTCCATTCCTTATGAATTGAACGACGGCGTCCATGTTGACAATATATCGTATTATTTGCTGATAATGTAGTTCAAGAGTAATGTAACTATAGTTTGTTTAGCTGGGATCGTTGTCTTTTGCAATGTTGTGGACCCGTTTATAATATTATTATCGCAACATCACAACACAAAAAAAGAATGCTTCATCGCTCTTTCGTCCTCCATACATCGTCCATCGAAAAAAGTGCGCGATCGACGAACGACGACGGTACGAGTACCGGAGATCATAACAAAAAACGTGTGCTCTTCTATTCTATGTGAGGTTTTCGCGGTTTTTTTTTGCTTTGCGTGCCGCTTCCTTTCAATTGCAACCGCTTCCCTTCGCAATAGGCAATAAACGACTAGAATGCAAAGAGATCTTCAATTGAAATGATTTCTAAAAGGGTTGATCTAAATACAGGAACGATATTCGATGCTACATTCTGGATGCGGTCAGTTCCGTAATATGTTCTTGTTAAAATCCAGCTGGCAATCAAGGCGACGATACGTCAAGCCCAATCGTCCCTGCAACGACAGTCTCCTCAGTCTTACAAGCCTGAAGCAGTCTTCTCCGAGTCACGGTGACGGTCCAGTTTGCGACGAAGGAGACGGTCCGTCAATGCACAATCATCGAAGCACTTGTTGACACCGCAGCACGTCGAAGCACATTTCGCGTTGGGTCCGCAGTCATCGCTCGAATTACAGTCCGGGCGATCCTCGCAAAAGGCATCTCGCCAACAGAACGGAGTACCCTCGGTGTCGACATCGCAAACACAAGCAAAAAAGCCGTCCGCAGGATACTCGGTACAGAACGGAACAGGGAACGTGCACTCCCAATCTGCAGCAACTTCACATGTCGTGCCGCAACTGCCGTTATCTTCGTAGTAACACCCGCCTTGTGGGTCACAGAAATCGTCCGTGCACGGATCTTCATCGTCGCACGACAAGGGAGAGCAGGCTGCGCAAACGGTGCCGGGGTTGTCCAAGCCCGGATCCGAGCCATCCTCGAGCGTGCAAATGGGGTAACGACGGGAACACTGTGAACGCAGCAATCAACCAAAGAAAGTGAGACTAGACACACCACTTGACATTCAAAGCGCAAACACACAACAAACTTACTCCTTCGTCGGCACCAGTGAGACTCGTATCAACGCATTTCGCCACACAGGCCGTGCCCGGAGTCCACAAGGGTGGAGTGTCGCCCGCGTCGTTTACACACACCGGAGCCGTAGGAGGGCAGCCGTCGTCAATGTCATTCGGATCAATCTCCGTCGGGATGGAATTGAAGCACACTGCACATGCGTTTCCCTCGATATTGGCTGCCAACTGACGGTTACCAACACAGACGCGATTCACATCATTGCAGCCTTCGTCGGGAGCCACCTGATCGACATCGTTCGGCTGCTGCGAATTGATGCAGAGCGCGCAACGCTGACCCGCATTACCACCAACGACTTGACCGCCGTTCGAATAAACACAAATGGGATTGGTCTCACTGCATCCCTGGTCAATCACGCCCTTGCCGAGATCGCGGCACACCGGTCCCCGTTCGACAACTCCCGCACAGGGCGTCGTACCCGCCGGACACTGACCCGTGCGCGGATTCAAATTGTAGCAAACGCCTCCGGGACGGGTTTGGCACTGCGTACCAGGACTGTTGCGACGACAATCCTCGCAGGCTTGCAATTCTCTCGAATGGGACCAAGCGGTTGCGAAGAGTCCCAACAAAGTCACGAGCAAGAGGCGCATGATCTGCAGCGTGCGTCGTGTGAGTTTGTGGTACAAAGGATTGCAAGAGAGCATGTTTGAAAGGACTTACCAAGGTTGGATGAAAGAAAGGTTTGAAAGATGAATTGACAAGATGCGCTGTTCGAACGCTTTCGTTTTTTATGAGCATGAAGTTTGATGTTCGAGCGAATGCGTTTTTCTTCGAAAGGAATTGCGCAATCGGAGTTGCCAGTATCAGGATGCTATTGCAATGTAGGAACTCTAAATATCTTTTGATTTGCAGCTGTTCGTGATTGCTGATCAGTAGCAAATCGTTTGTTCGGAGGTCCCGTGTGGGATCGACGGCGTTCAATTTTGTAGGTGAATGAACAACACTGCCTGTACCTGGTAATCGTCATCGCGCTCACTCGCTCTCATCGGAGGACCGAAGGAGACAGTAGTGATTCGGTACGGCTATCATCTTAGTTGTGCGGTCGAATATTTCGATATAAGTTGTTCTAATTGTAGGTGCCATGGTCAGTAATAGAAAACGCGCGCGAAGGGGTTCATCCGGATAGCACTTCGCGCCGGCGCTGACCGGTATTCGTACTGTTACTTTTCTGTACGATGATGATGTTTCCAGTGACGAAAATGTTACGTGGTCACATCCAAGTCCAAGATCGCAAGTGTGTTTCTTTGTTCCATTTTCATCGTTTGCTGCTCGTATTGCTGTTGCTGTTGCTATTGTTATTCATTCATTAGCAACATGTCCCAATCGATACAATCTCTCTTCTCGGTAACTGGCAAGAATGTTCTCGTAACCGGAGGCTCCGGGGAATCGGTGAAATGATCGCACAAGGGTTCGCCGCTGCAGGAGCGAACGTTTTGTTGACCAGCCGCGACGAAAAGGCCTGTAAAAGACTGCCGAAAAGATTTCTTGTCATTATGTGGCTAGCAATGTTTCTACTGTTGCAGGATGCGATCAGCTCGTACAGCATGTAGATTCCCTCTTTGGCGGAAAGCTGCACGTACTCATCAACAACGCTGGTACTTCCTGGGGCGAACCGCTGGAGCGACGATCAAAGACAGGTTGGGGATTTGATAAAGTGCTGGATCTGAATGTGAAAGGGCTCTTCTATTTGACTCGCTTGTATTCCTCTTTTGCAAAACGCGGCGACGTTCGAAGATCCCGCTCGTGTAGTGAATATTGGGAGTGTTGTCGGTCTTGTTCCTCAAGATGCTCCGACGGTGCGTTTTTGAATAGGAATTGATTTTGAGTTCGAAGTTTGCAAAAGGAACTCACGCTTGCATTATACTTGCCATCTTGCGTAATTCTATCTCGTACGTTCACAGCACGCGTACGACGCCTCCAAGGCAGCCGTGCACAACTTGACACGAAAATTTGCAGCCGACTTGGCTTCGAAACACATTACTGTAAATTGTCTAGCACCGGGCTTTGTCCCCAGTCGTATGAGCGCTGGACTGAAATCATGGGGTGCCGATGCCGAGGCCTTGGCTTCACAGACTCCGTTGCAACGTTTAGGGAATGCGGACGACATGGCGGGTGCTTGTTTGTATCTCGAGTCGGGCGGGCTCTTGGTGTACGGGTGTCATTCTGAACGTCGATGGCGGGGCTGTGGGTGCCATGACGATACCTCTTCACAGTGAACTGTAACGGTGGATACGGGAGTTTATCTAAAATCGTTATGAAGTTATACCCTACTCGATCTTTATAAAACGTAATGTGCAGCAAATACTATTTCCAGTTAAAATATAATACGGTTCATAGGTGCCATTGTTTACCGACCCTTCTGGAATTCTTCTTTTATTGCTCTGGGGAGCACAAAAGTAATACCGCACACCTAGTGCCAGCACGACCGAAGCACCGCTACGGCTGCAGTCAAATACAAGGCTCGATCCGTTCGGCGAGTCAAAGCAGTTTGTCGAAAGTGAGGCCAGGATAAAACACCGTTGTTGCGTTGATAGAAATTTCCAAATGCTAGACCTGCCGTGAGAAAAGATATGCTGGTACCATAGCGCAAAATGCGAGCGGTCACTGGTCGAATGATGTTGCTGGTGACAAAACCAGATGTCCAATTGGCAACGGGAGTGTAAATGGACATGTAGAACGCGTCCCAAATGGCATTGAAGACTATCGTATCGTCGTTGTCTTCGTCCATCTCACTGGACGCGCTGTTTTCGTGCGCTACCAAGGCCAAATTGTCCTTGGAATCGTCCAACGGCTCGTGAGCCTCGTCCGTCAAAAGATGACGTTGCGTTTCTTCTTGATGTGTCGCATCCGCGTAACCCTGCATTCCCATGACAACTTGCATTGTTTCAGGGCCCAAAATGACATGACCCACACCACGTTGATGCAGTTGTTCGACATGTTGTGGATTGAGTCGATTCAAGTAGTAATACAGCTGCTCACGAGGCAATGGCAAGAAATACAAGAGTAGATACATGTACTCGCGAGTGGAACTTTCTCCGTTCAACTGATCGTGCAGCGACTCCTCCGTGAGAAAATTGTATACGGAAGATGGTAGAATATCCCGAAGTCCATTTGTTTGTCGCAATCGTTCGAGTTCAATGGTAATGAGTCGGCGCAGCGTGGAAGCGCCCATGATATATAAGGAAGAAAAGAGCACGCCCAGAGACATGAGTGCTGTTGTGGGAACCATCACATAGATAAATGTTGCCGCAGAAATCACAATCGTCCCTAATAAAAGAACCATTTCCGAATACACGATCGAACGTTCGTTGATCGGAGACAGACGAAGCGACGTTTCGGAAAAGGAGACCACGGTGGTGCTTTCTGTCGTCGATTCCGTCACATTCCGTCGCTTTGGTTTGGAACCTTTTCTTGTACTACTGTCCGTTTGCGTAGCCGTCGATATCGAACCCAACGAGTGATGATCATCTTCATCGAGTCTCGAGACGGGCGTTAAGACGACCGCAGGAGGCTTGCTGTCGTCGTTGTCGCTACTGCTGATACTGATGTTTCGTTGTTTCCTGGGAGGCATGGTGTTGGGATGTAATAATAGCGTTTATTTATAATATAGTTTGGAAAATCACCAAACGAAGAATGTGAAAAATGCAACTGTCGTTTTCTTGCAGCGCCTTCCTTGCACCGCATCGCATGAAACCGTTCGTCGATGCTGCGTTTTTCTGTTTGCCTTCCCTTTTTTTCTTGGCCGGGGCCGGGGCGAATCTCGTTCGTACACTTCACTATCGAGCCAAGTGAGTACCGGACTGATTCGAGTATGGGTTTTCATGTAGCACGAATGCAAACGACGAAAATCTGAAATCTGGCCATCGAAAGTCGAAAGTGGAAAACGAACCGACGACAAATTCTGACGTCATGCTGACGTAGAAAATGTACACCCAAACCCTAAACGGTCCAAAAGAACGGATGATGCACAGGCGGCCCAAATGCCCATCAATACTTTTTTGCCGAACAACAACATTCGCATTCATCGCTTCGTATCGATTTTATAAAATCAAAGGATACGACATCGTAGAAAACTGATTAAAAAAGAAATGGACCACGAAAAGACGCACGTTTCGTTGGTAGTGATCGGCCATGTAGATGCTGGTGAGTATCGCGCTGGAACTCCAAGAGGTTGCGCTTTCGTGCTTTTTGTTCTCATTCATTCTTTTGTTACTAGGCAAGTCAACGACGGCGGGTCACTTAATATACAAATGTGGAGGTGTTGACGAACGAACCATTGAAAAATGTGAAAAAGAGGCCAGCGACAGTGGGAAAGAATCGTTCAAATATGCGTGGGTGCTCGACAACCTTCGGGCAGAGCGTGAACGAGGATCACCATTGATATTTCACTGTGGAAGTTTGCCACCGCGCATTTCGAATACACAATCATTGATGCACCTGGACATCGAGATTTCATCAAAAACATGATTACGGGTACTTCTCAAGCCGATGTGGCACTTCTTGTCGTCGACGCTACTCCGGGAGGTTTCGAGTTGGGATTCTCCAAAGATGGACAAACACGTGAGCATGCCCTTCTAGCCTACACTTTGGGCGTCAAGCAAGTGATTGTGGCTTGTAATAAGATGGATGATGAGAGCGTCGGTTACAGTGAAGAGCGCTACCATTTCATCAAAGACGAAGTTTCCGATTACCTCAAAAAAGTCGGTTACAAGCCAATGAAGGTGCCTTTTATTCCACTTTCCGGGTGGACGGGTGACAACATTGTCGAGAGGTCAATCAATATCCCGTGGTACAATGGTCCTTCTCTGCTGGAAGCGCTTGACAATGTAACTCCACCTATTCGACCCACAGAGAAGCCTTTGCGTGTGCCGATTCAAGATGTGTACAAGGTAAAGACTATTATTGCTATATTCTTTGACCTCGTGGATTTATCTATTTTTTCTCAACGCTTTTTGATAGATCGGAGGTATTGGAACCGTTCCAGTTGGTCGGATCGAAACAGGAGTGATGAGACCCGGAATACAAGCACAGTTTTCACCTTCTGCAGTTGTTGCGGAGGTTAGGTCCCTGGAGAGACATCACGAAATGGTGGACGAAGCTTTTCCAGGTGACAACGTTGGCTTTCATGTGAAGAATATTTCGGTGAAAGAGTTAAGGCGTGGTATGGTGGCCTCTGATTTCAATGACAATCCTGCGTCGGGAGTCTCTTCGTTTGAAGCACAGGTGATTATCATGAATCATCCCGGGCAGATATCCAAGGGATATACACCTATTCTTGATTGTCATACAGCCCACGTTGCATGTATGTTCACAGATATCAAGGAGAAGATGGATCGCCGGACTGGTGAAGTATTAGAGACAAACCCTGCTTATGTAAAAGCCGGGGACGCGTGCATAGTCAGTATGAAGCCGAGCAAGCCTCTTTGCGTGGAATCGTTTACAGATTTTCCACCACTGGGACGCTTTGCTATTCGCGACATGAAACAAACCGTTGCCGTAGGTGTGATCAAGTCGGTTACGAAAGATGACAGTGCGAGTCGATAAACTTGGTAGTCCGCTACTCCTATTCAGCAAGTTGTTCTAAATTTTGTTCAAAACATAATCTAAAATGCAATGCTAGCAGGATTTAGGTTGCAATGCTAGCTAGCAGGATTTAGGTTGCTTGAATTGATAGCAACAGTAGAAATAATGTGTGGAAATTTTTATGTGATTGTGTGCCGACGAAGGCGGCGGTATGGTTGGTCCTCCGTAGGAACAAATCCAGCATCTGGATCATCGAGTACGTCTTGCATATCCTCGTCTTCCCGGATTCTCCACTCAAATGCTCGCCGGGTGACTGTTCATCATCATCGTCCATAGCATGATCATCAGATCCTTCCTTCTCGGCAAGTTGCTTCGCCAGCATCTCTTGTTCCGAGCGCTTCACGAACCGTCCTTTGATCCTTAACCGGCGATCGGCTAGACTTTTCCGACAATTGTACCGAATCTTTTGTTCCATACGCGTCGCGATCGTTTTTGGTGATAGCGATCGATGATTGCTGCTCGCTCGCCTGGGGTGTAGATACCAATGCGTCCATTTTTATTGTAGACCTGTAGTAACAGCGGTGTAAGTGAACTATCATGCTAAGCTAAATAGACAAGATGCAACATCATGAAACATACCTGCTTGTACTTTCCAAGCGAGTGCGGGAGACTCAGCACACCTTTTCACCATTTACGCTTCCTTCGGAAAGGTCTTCCAGCAATCGAGAGCGCGCTCGACGAAGCAGCTCTTGCGGTGTCATATTCTCCTCGTCTAATTCTTCCTCCTCTTCTTCACTTTCTTGAGTTTCCTTGTTCTTTGACGTTCTTCTAGTTGATGCGTGTGATGGTTCCAAGAGTTCTTCGTCCTCTGGAATACAAAGAGGTAGCTTTCGTGAATGGCTCTGGACTGCAGCACTTGCTTCGGCCAATTCCACCTCAAGAATTGAGGCGGGTAACACAAAATGGCGACGGCCACCTCTACTGGTATTGTCACTCAAAGAATCCCACTTTTCCATACCCTCAGGATTGGATGCGCTGCGCCGACGACCTCTGGGAGGAGGTGGAGGCATTTGCTCAAAATCATCGTCGTCGGATGATGAAGAGCACATGACGACTGACGATGCGAATTTCAGATAGGATGGCCCGTCATTATTGTCTAACGATTCTTGCGACGCGAGCGCAGCGAGGGCATCCAGTCCAGCGGAATCCGAACGAGGTCTCCTTCCTACCGGGGTTCGTCTGCTTCTGAAGCGGAAGACGACGTGGGGCTGGATGCTTCCTCAGAAAATCGAGAAAAGGACGCCAATGTAGCAGCAGGATCTATGTCAGCGGAATCCTCCGTATCAAGTGGCGCTACTCCAACAAGCGCCCTTGCTGCATCCATATCATTTCGATCCATGGAGGCAAACTTCGTCGGGAATGTTGCAATTGCTGACGTCGCCATCCAATTCTTTTCTGGAACGATTTAATTTGCTAGTTCCTTTAGTATTTACAGTAATGAAAGTGAGAACATTCGGTTAGCTTTACAATGTCAAAATGGGATGTGATGGAGCGAAGGAGAACACTGACAAAATGCACAAGCAATGAGCGGCAGAAAAGTAATGTGATGGATGATGGACGGTGGAGAGAGCATGCGCGCCAAATCGTTCCCGCCATTTTGCTCTACGGAGATTCTCTACCAGCAATTGATGCTATCATCAAATCTTTGATTCAATTTCTCAACCGGTACTGGCCTCGACCAATCAAAAAGCAGCTCCGATACTGAAATGCCGAGTGATGTCATTCACTTGATGCAAACATCCAGTGATGCTCCGCGACGATGCCGTACGAAGTACAGATCGCCATAGTACGCACTACACAAAGAAAGCGGTGATCCAATTTCTTCAACGGCGACTCGGAATGCGCCTACAACTCGTCCAAGAAGACACACGTAGGAAAGCAACTCGTGACACAGATTTGACGTTTTCCATGATGTTTCCTTTGCAGACTCAATTTTGCTTCCGATGACGATGGGCGACAGAACGATGACGACTGGGGAAATTGCTTGGACGATAAAAGCGCTGCTCGCTAGAAAAGATTCGTACCTTTTGTACAGGATTATTGAAAAATTTGAGATGGAATCGATGGGGAGTTCCGATGAAGAACAATGCGTTTGTGCGGTTGTTGTTGTCGTCGGTCGAGAATCGAGACCCGATGTTTTTTTGCTTGTGACGAGTGACGAGCGCGTGCTTTTTTCGAGGTGAGAGAATTCGAATTTCGTCTTCCAGTCGTACGTCAGGGTTCTACCATTCTTGGTAGACTTTCTACGCAACTGGTCAAGTGTCAGAAAATCACCGAAACCGAAGTCTCGCGGAACACGGAAATCACTTTCAGCTTTCAGTCGTGTCATGCAGTCGCGGTCTCTGAAAAGTAACCTTATCCCTGTTCTACGTTTAGCTAACGAGACTAGCGAGAAAGCGGAAACCTTCAGATGATAGATTGGACCCTTTGTTCCTACCATCATGATATAAATGACCATTTTATTCATGCTACCATAAGCAAAGTGATAATTGCTACTTCTCTCAAGAAGCAATCATGTACTGAATTGTCTTGAGCTAAAATTGCTTCCAAAACCTTTTTCGTGTCCTCACGAATGGTCAAACGTCAATGCGAAATGTCAACAGCAATCTAAATAAGTATTTTGGAACAAGAGCATCAAGTGGCAAGAGGGTAAGGCATTCAGCATGACAGGGACGCAGCAACGAAGTTGCTGTTCGAAATTCGCATGCGAGTAGCGTGATTTTATAAAGTTCATTAACGCGTTTTATTCTTTCAGCACCTCCAAAACCTTTCTTGCTCGCTTGTATTCTTTTCTCTTGTCATGATCGCTCAATTTATTCCATCTTATTAAGTCCTCAGTATCAGCGTCATTCAATTTGCCCGTTTCCCTTTCGCCTTCTTTCTTCGAATTATCCTCTTTCTCGGAAGCCCCATCCGTGTGTAATTTTTCATACTCTTTATATCGTAGAGCTCGTTTGGTGGCATCCGCCAAGGCCCATGATTTGGCAGTCCCTCCCTGTAGACCTTGTAAATATTCCGTCACCAAGGAGAAGGCTGACTTGTCCAATTTTTCGGCATCGTACATGTGGCGAATGATCCACGATTGAGTGTTTTTGTTGAATTTCCAATCATCTTTATCATTTTTCCACTGCTTGAGATAATTTACTGCTTCGGAAGGATCTTTGACGACCTTGTCGGTTTTTGCTTTTTGGTTTGGGTGGAGCCTTGGCTACTTCCTTTGTGGCATCGTCCTTGGCTTCACGAGCCTTGAGCACATGTTTGGAAATGTGTTTCTTTCCTTTGTTCCTTTTCTTCGGTTCACTGGGTGTTGTCATTCTACAGATGATACGCAATGTATACAACAACTGTTTCCTTGCTACGATGAAGAATGGAACAAATAAATTTGGTTCGGCAAAGCGCGATGCATGGGATTTTGGTTGGCACGAAGGATGAAGGATCGAATAGCAAGGACGTTGCCACTATGTTGCCGGTTGCCGCCGCACGGGTACCGTACTGCTCAGTCAAAGAGGATGACGTTGCGTGACGTGACGATGGGACGACGGTACACAAGTTTCCATACAGACGGCCCAACTCCACTTAGCGTGCCCAAAACTGTACGGCGTGCCCTCGCCTTCGTTCGCTTTTGCCGCTGAACGGCCATGGCAGATACGAAAGGTCAACAAGCAGGGCAGCGCAGTCGAGTGATTCATTTTGCTTGTTGCACAAATAAATTCCATCATCATGTTTCGAGCAGCAGCCTCGTCCGTAGTTCGTCGATCCGTTGCACAAAGGACGACCTTGCGAGGGTAAGTGAATCATCGCCGAATGCGCATGCTTGCAAGTAGTCATCGTTTTGCCTTGCGACGCACGAACGCTCTGCTGCGCACAGAGTACGGAGATGCCGATGAGGTCTTTTGTTGAATAATAATGATAGATTCATAGCACTTTTCTCACTGTTTTTCTCTTTCACGTTATTCATTACAGTGCTCCTGCGGTAGCCAACTTCCATGCTTCGTTGCCTCAAAAGCAAGAAAAGAGCACGCCCGCGGAACCGCAAAAGGATTTTGGAATCCAATGTTGAGCGTTCCCTTGGGCATTGCGTTTGCAGTCCCCGCTCTTTCGTACGAATGGTACTTGGTCAACGAAGAAACACAGCTTGCGGCGTGTTTCATTGCCTTTACGATGATTATCTACCAACAATTCGGTGGCTCCATCCACGAATTTCTGGCTGCGGACGGCAAGCGCATGTTGAAGGACCACAACGCCAAGGAAAATGATATCATTCAAATGTTGCAAGAGCAGCTAGATGATATGAAGATGCAGGCAAATGTCGTGAAGGATGCGCAGGACGTGCAAGCTGTTCGCGAAGCTACTTACGAGAAATTGAACGCGGCTGGCAAAATCAAGCCGCAGTATGATTTCAAGGCGCAAATGGAAAAGTTATTGGGCATGTTGGCGACGGAAGAAGCCGCCATGACGGAAAAGGCGAAACAGGCATTAATGAAAGATGCGACGGAAGCCGTGCGGGCCAAATTTGCTTCGAGCAAGGACTTGCAAAAGAGTAGTTTGGACGTCGCGATTGCGCAGTTGGAGGGCAAGGAGGCCAGGGAGACTTGGTGCAGGCAGCCTTTGTGGATTTCTTCAAGGGCAAAGCCAAGGAAGCTGCCACCGCTGATGAAGCCGCCGAATTGGCCGAAACGCGCAAGACTATTGTGCGAAAACTCAACTCCGTGGCCATGAACGAAAACTTCTTCCGATTGGACGATGATGGCAAGCCCAAGATGGTAGTTTAATTATATAGTGCAAATGAGTTTGATTGCACTTTACAACCAATAACAAACTAGTTTCTACCAATGTCTCTAGCACGGCACAGCTGCCTTTTGAATATAAAGATGATACATTCCTATGAACGAATTATTTCATCCTTTTCTTCACTTGTTCTAATTGTTCAGTCTCGAAATAAAGGACGGCTTGACCGCCAACGCCTCATTCGTAATCACTTGATCAATCAAACCATACTCCACCGCCTCATTCGGTTGCAAATACTTGACCCGCGAGCAATCATCAATAATCGTCTGTGTCGGCTTTCCACACGCTTGCGCCAACAACTCACACATGGTACGACGGTTGTTGGCCACTTCTCTGGCGCGAATCGCAATGTCCGACGCTTGACCACGAGCTTGTGATTTGGGTTGATTCAAGAGAATCGTCGCGTTGGGCAATGCAAAACGCTGTCCGCGTTTGCCTTGCGACAAGAGCATGGCGGCGGCCCCAAAGCATTGTCCGAGTGCCACTGTATGCACAGGAGGACGCACATACTTCATGACATCGGCAATTGCAAAGGCTTCTGTTTCAAAACCGACGGCTTGGCCATCGGCCGTCGTTGTACCACTGCTGTTGATGTACATGGTAATGGGTTCCGTGGTGGACTCGTAATTGAGGTAGAGGAGTTCGGCAATGATCAATTCCGTGACGGCCGGGACAATGGGCATGCCAATGTACACAATGCGGTTGTGCAAGAGAAGCGACGGCAAGTCGGGGAGGCCCAATTCGGACGCCTGAGGAAATAATGGATGTTGTTGTTGTTGTTGTTGTTGTTAGTTGGAGAGATGCTTTTCAAAAGGAGATCTAAACACTTTACAGAGATACGCACCTTCGTAATATTCTTGTCCGTAGGCTTTCTCAGCTCCACCCGCGGCCATTTGCATGGGAGCTCTCCATGCCGAGTTATTATCTAACGTGAGGATTTTGGATGCTTTTTGGCTTGGCGAAAAGCGGATGCTGCAGTGCAAGAAAGAAGACCAATCAAGGCTGTTTTCAAATTCATTGTTGTTGTTGCTTTCTATTGTGATAATACTAGTAAACGAAACAGAGAATCAAAGAATGAATGATTGATTTGAATTGAATTGAATTGAATTGGAATGATAATAACACAAAATGAAAACAATCAAAAGGCCTGCATAAGGTTTGCACTTTGCACAGTGTGTTAACAGGTTGTTGATGAGACCGACGCAGAGAAACGTTCAACAAAACACACCACTTGGAGGAAAGCGGTGAGCGGAGCGACCCGTGTCTGCGCTGCGCCCAAGCAGTCCATCGAGTGACGTTCTCGCTGCCTGCAGCTGACGGCCAGACGAAAGCGGGACTCTATCGTTCAGTCACGCAAGCAGTTCGTTCAAAATCATCCCGCTTCTTTTTTCATCACGGCGCGTCGTTTTACGACAATGAACAAAAGTGATCGATAGGCATGCATGCATGATTAATCAATCAATTTATTGATTCGATTCATCGATTCATCCATTTATTTATTTATTTATTCTTTCATTCAATTGAGAAATAACCAGCAGCAAAGGTTTGCTGCACAATCCACTCGTTCCCTCTTTTATCACAAACAACACACACTACTACATACAGCCATGGGAAACATGCCACCCGGAATGGGCGGAGACGGCCCCGCTGGAAACAATAACAACGAAAACAACAAAGACGACAAGGGCGGCGCCAAGAAAAAGAAACGCTTCGAACCCCGTCCCTCCACACGACAAGGCCGCCGTCGTCGCCGCAAAGGACCCACCGGGCTCAACAAGACACCCACGATTGTTCCCAATTCCAAATGCAAATTGCGGATGCTCAAATTGGATCGCGTCAAAGATTTTCTACTGCTAGAAGAAGAATTCATTCGCAATCACGAAGTCTTCAAGCCGCACGAAGAGCGGGATCAAGAAGAACGAGAGAAATTGGAAGAATTGCGCGGCACGCCGCTCGGTGTCGGGTCGCTGGAGGAATTGATCGATGACAATCATGCTATTATCAGTAGTAGTGTCGGTCCTGAGTATTATGTGAATATCTTGAGTTCGGTCAATCAGGATTTGTTGGAACCGGGGTCGAGTATTCTGTTTCACAACAAGACGATGAGTGTCGTGGGGATTTTGCAGGATGATACGGATCCAATGGTGTCGGTGTGTATAGTATGAGTGTTATTGAATTGTGATCTAACTATTGACTCACTTCGTTCGTTCCTTCTTCTTATTGGCAGTCATGAAGGTCGAAAATGCTCCCGAGGAAACCTATGCCGATGTCGGTGGTTTGGAAGCACAAATTCAGGAAATCAAGGAAGCCGTTGAACTTCGCTCGCGCACCCAGAATTGTACGAAGACATTGGTATTAAACCACCCAAGGGTGTCATTTTATACGGTGAGCCGGGGACGGGAAAGACTCTTTTGGCCAAAGCTGTGGCCAACCAAACGTCCGCTACCTTTCTACGCGTAGTGGGTTCCGAACTCATTCAAAAGTATCTCGGTGACGGTCCCAAATTGGTCCGAGAATTGTTCCGCGTCGCGGATGATCTGAGCCCGACCATTGTTTTTATTGATGAAATTGATGCGGTCGGTTCGAAACGTTACGAAAGTAGTTCCGGAGGAACCCGTGAAATCAACGAACCATGTTGGAATTACTGAATCAGTTGGATGGATTTGATGAACGAGGAGATGTCAAGGTCATCATGGCGACGAATCGCATTGAAAGTTTGGATCCGGCGCTCATTCGACCGGGTCGTATCGATCGCAAGATTGAATTTCCGCTGCCCGACACCAAGACGAAGCGACACATTTTTAACATTCACACGTCCCGCATGACGCTATCGGACGATGTCGATCTCGAAAAATTTGTCATGGCCAAGGATGATTTGAGTGGTGCCGACATTAAAGCGGTTTGCACCGAAGCCGGTATGCACGCTTTGCGGGAGCGGCGTATGAAAGTATGCCAAGAGGACTTTGTCAAGGCCAAGGAGAAGGCATTGTATCGCAAAAGGGCAATGTTCCGGAAGGAATGTACTTGTAGGGTGATGAAGGAATCATAGAACTCTAATATCTTTCTAGTAGCAACTCTAAAAACGTTCCTCGTTGTGAAGTATATCGTAGGGATAACGAGTCTAGACGCACCGGTCACCCTAGTTCGTTTCGTCGGAGCGGTACCACACTTTGTACACAGAGTGCAGAGTGACAGTGACTGCATAATTTCGGATCTCCGCCGCTCTCCGCCGTCTTCGGAACGAGAACGCCATGGCGAGAAAGCACAAATAAAAGCGGACACGACCTTTGTTGTTTTCTTGTTGCTTTTACAAGCTTGCGTGATTTGCATTCTTTACATATCACAGTAGCTGTGATTTCCTGTCGAACGGCTGGGAATCGGAAAGTAGCTGTCGACGGAAACTCATTCTCCTTCAATACGACACGCTTGCCATCACTCGCACGACTTGGCAGTCTATAGTGTGCGCTTGACTTCTTTGAATTAAAAGCAGGTTCCCATCGTGAGCTTACTGCAAAGGTTTAATTTTCATTCAAAAAAGGGAAAAAATTAGCATGGATTCATCTTCCATGGGCGGTGGTGACGCCTCTTCTGCTGGCGGCGGCGGTTCGCAGGGCGATAACGGGTGGAGTACCATGGGAGGAACTCCTGGTTCGGGATTTCCTGGGAGTGTAGCTTCTCCTCCCCGGCTTATCATTCTCCGTCGCCGCAACAGCAAGCATACGGGGAGCGGGTAGTATCACTCGCTTTGCTACTCCAGCGTCGCAACCTGGAATGTCGTTTGCCGAGCGTTCGGCGCTAGCGTACAGTGCTAGCATGCCACCGCAGCCCCAACAGCTATTCCAGCAGCCTACCCCGCAAAATATGGCGAGCTCGCAGTCGGTCATGACGCCTGGTCTACCACAAAATAATGCCTTCGCGACGCGCCCGCCGGTTGTCAACGCGGCGCCGCCAGGATCCTTTGCTGCACGATCCGCCCAGGCTCATTCGGCGGCCGTCCCGAGTAATGCCTATGGCAGCGGACAGCCGTACGTCGGAACTCCCGTATCCTACGGTGGTGGTGGTCAGTCGGTGGTTTCGTCGTTGGGCGGATCTGTTCTGCAGCCGCACGATCAAGGATCGTATGCGCAACGCTCCACGCAAGCCTATGGCGCCCAGCCGCAAATGCATGCACCACCACAGTCCTTTGCGGGTCAACCAGCCTACGGAACACCACAAGCGCCACAGCAGCCACAGCCAAACATGATGCCGAGTCCCTACGGTCAAGGATCTGTGCAAAGCGTTCCTTCTCACCCTCCCGCGTACGTTGGAGTGAAACCACCTGGAGCGCCTCAGGATCAAGCCATGCAGCAACGCATGTTGACGGAAGCCACGCGTAAAGTACAGGAGCATGCGTACTATATGCGACAGGCCATGGAACAGAACAACATACCCGTGACTCTGGATCGTGCTGCACACATGGTGGGTGAATTGGGCGAGCTCCCTCATGGTCAGCAAGCAGCATCGATTTCACCATCGGTCTCCAATCCTTCCGCAGCGAGTTCGAGCGGCCCTTCCAACTCGGGTCTGTCGTCCAAATTGACACCCAAGAATTATTACGAGCTCTACATGCGTGCATTGGAAGATATGCCCACATTTGAAGATTTCTTGTTGAATTTAGCGCAACCGGCCGAAGTTCCCGCCGGTCAGATTCAGATTGTCGACGCACCGGCTCTTCAGCGCAAATCGCCCTTTACAATGCGCGAGCTTTATGACTGTGTGCAATACTGTCCTCGTGTGCTGCCGCGTATCTATTTACAGATTGCTGCAGGGTCCGCGTTGATTCGCTGTGGTGAAGTAGGTGCCAAGTGGGTTTTGAATGACTTGATTCAAGCGGTTCGGTGTGAACAAAATCCGATTCGTGGACTGTTTCTTCGACACTATCTTCTTACTGCGCTGCGTGACAAGCTGCCCGGAAACCCCGTTTCCGCGGATTCCTCGTCAGTTACGCAAAGTGCCGAAGAGGAGAATACCGAAGCTGGTACGTCGGTCAAGACTGTAAGCATAGATCAGGTCAATGAGTTGGACCCTGGGACGGTCAAGGATTCCTATGAGTTCGTGCTGGAAAACTTCATGGAGATGAATAAACTCTGGGTTCGCATTCAGCATTTGCCTGGCGAAGGCAACGACAAAGATGTTCGCAAGCGTCGTGAGCGAGAACGGAATGACCTTCGTATTCTTGTGGGTACCAATCTGGTTCGTCTTTCACAGCTAGAGAATGTTACGTCGAAGATATATGGAGAAGTCATTCTCAATCAGATTCTGGATCACATTGTAACTTGCGGAGATCCATTGTCCCAGGCGTATCTCATGGACTGCCTCGTACAGACGTTCCCCGACGAATATCACATCGAGACGCTACCTATTCTACTAAGTGTTTGTCCTAGACTTCGAGACAAAGTGAATATTCGCACAATTTTGCAAGGTCTAATGGATCGCTTAGCGAACTATCTTGGAGATGAAGAGCTCTTGGACGAAAGTGATACTAACCAGGTCAAGAAAGAGCTTGCCCGAGATTCCTTCGGAATGTTCGAAGAATGCGTACAGAATGTTTACAATGCACGAGGGCCTAAGTTGACGGCTCGTGAAGTTATTCGTCTTCAAACGGCGCTCCTAACGTTTTCGGTAAGATGTTATCCGGATAACACGGAGCAGGGCCAGATGTCTCGGATCTTGTGTAGCTGCGCTGCGACAGGCAAATGCATCATACGAAATGACAGAAGGCACTGTCATTGATATGCCCCAAGAGAAAGTTTTGGTCAAGGCGCTTGACGAAGTTTCAGTCGCCGAGCTTGAAAAGTTGCTGAGCATACCGCTTGAAAAGCTGGCATTGAAATGTTTGCGACTTCAACACTACGGTGAATTGATTTCGTTCCTGCCGTGGGCCAATCGTCGCCAAGTCGCGATAGCTTTGCTGGAAGCGGTCGACAACATGGGTACAACTCCCGAGAGTGTTCATGAGCTCGAACGATTGTTTCAAGTTATCCAACCACTGGTTTGCGATGAAGCTACTCAAACACCCGTCGGAATGTCGAACCAGTATCAAGCAGACATCAATCGTGCATCAAATCTCATGGCTAACCTCGGTGTGACTTCAATGCAGCCAGTTCATCAATTCCCCGTTGCGTCCTTGGCGCCTGAGAAGCTGAAGCAAGTGCAGACGGAAAACGCGCTTGTTTGCAAATTACTGCACCTGATTGACAACTCGAATGCAGATCATGTCTACGAACAGCTTTGTGTGGCACGAAAGTATCTGGAAGGAGGAGAAAGCTATAGACAAAGCGAGACGCTTGTGTCTGTAGTGTTCGCTGCCCTCAAATTAACTAGGCGCATTTTCTCGGAGGAGAACGGGCTGGATCCAACAGCGTCGCGCGATGATGCGAAGGAGACGAACTCTGCCAGAACTTCGAATGCAGGTCACGATGAAGCTGGTGAAAATCAAAATGAAACAGAGGAGGCTGCCCCACACCAAGACTACAGCAGCGACGCGGTCACCGAAAAGTCGAAAGCGCTGAAGACACAACTGTTGTGCGAGAAACCGGGGGCGAAGGAATTGACAGCGTCGAGTACGATGCTACCACACAAGAGGACGGAAATATTAATGACGATGCCGCTACCAGTGAAAAGGCAGACACCAAGGGAGACGGTGCGTCTGCTGCTCTTGCTGAACAAGATCCTGCAGAAAATGCTAGGAAAACAAGGTAGGAACGGTCACTCGGCTTCCTAGCGTGGAGAAAGCTAAAATCTTACTTGTTTTTTTTCATTCAGTTGCAGGAACCTTTTGTTTTCATCCAGGAAACGATCATGACCCTGTCGAAGTCTAGTATTGAAAAGGCACTGAAGCTTTATTTGGAAATTTCTCTTGTCGCCGACTCCTTCGCAAACGTGCTGGAAGACGATACGGTTGGATATTCGGCAATCGCTTATGAATATATCGTGCAAGGGTTTACACTATATGAAGAATCCGTGGAGGATCAGAAAAGTCAGCAAAATTGTTAGAAGCATTCGTTGGCACGTTGCTTTTGCTAGAGTCACTCTCCAACGAGAATTATGAGAGACTGATCACCAAAACAGCTCAGTTCGCGGCAAAGCTGTTCAAGAAGCAGGAACAATGCCGTGTGGTTGGCTTGTGTGCATATTTATTCTATCCGACGTCTGGTAAAACGAGGATAAGCTACAGCAATCCGCAGCGAGCCTTGGAATGTTTGCAGCGTGCTTTGAAGCTCGCGGATGCATGTACCAGCACGAATCCAACGCACCTCCGGTTATTTGTTGATCTTCTGGAGCATTATGTATACTTTTCGAAAACAAGAATCCTTCGATCTCGCCGGCTTATATCACAGGCTTGGCTGCTCTCATCAAGGAACACTTGGGCAACAATCTGGGTTCCGGTGACCCTGGAATCGCGGAAGCACGAGATCATTTTGCGGGACTCCTTCAACATATAAAAAGAAGAAAGCCGATGGTGACTCTGCGGAGCTTTTCGCCCAGATACAAGTAGAAGGAATAGGGGCGTAGTTTACGAACGGATGTAACAGCTTTGATTAACGATTTGTTGATAGAAATATCCGTCGAGTTTACTTTTCGATAGATTTGAAACCTGAGAAAAAATTTGAGCAGCCGAGGTGCTGGCCATCGTCAAGTCAAGACACAAAACGTCCACGAATGAGCGTCCACGGTCCACGGTACGGTATAAGACATCGGCGGGAATGATTAATGAAATCGAAATAGGGAGCAGGTGTTGATACTCAACAAACATCAACGACAGCCGTGACCTACCGACTAGCCTTCCACGCGATTTTTCCGCGTCAACTTTGATTATCATATTATTTTCGACGGTCCACTTTGTCGAAGAAGATAAGAAACGAGCCATGAAGTTAATCGCTCTTCGCTTCTTGCCGTGCCTTTCCATTGTAGACGCGAGAGTTGGATCGAACATTTACCTGCATAACGAGATGATGGTGGAACCAGCTCAGGTGAAATCCCATTTTGAGAGAGCTTCTCATGTGAACGAGGTTGGTCGGGTTTTACTTCATGTAAGTTGACGATCCAAATTTTGTTCAATCTTGTTCTGCAAGCGCGCTGACGACTTCATGCAGGTCAAAAGGGTTTATTTAGCGTCGACGAAAGTTACGAAATGCAAGAAATGTTTGATGACGACGAGATCACCTTAGCCTCGTGGGCGAGCTCGTCGCCCTCGCCCTCTGTAGATGGCAACGACGATAGCTTGACGGATGATTCCACAGATGATGATTTTGTTGATATCGCGGACCTCATGATTTATTCATCGGCCCATGAAGAAGAGGAGGAAGAGGATTCGTGGCCGTACGACCCTTGAGTTGTTGATTGAGCTACCATCGATATTTCACTACTTCATGCTTGCAATTCCTCAATCTAGTAGATAATTAATAGTGCATTTGAACTTGTGGTAGCTTACGAGAAAATGTGAATAGATATAAGATGACTCATCAGCAGCAATCCCTAGCTTGTGCGTTTCTTCATACAATTAGAATTGTTTTCAAGAAAGCGAAAAGGAGGCTTGCTCTCGAATCCAAGTCAATTTTCCGTTTTCATTAGATAGCTTAGCAACCCCAATGGATGTACTCCCATCCGCTCCTTGTCCTGTGTAGTACATTCGTTCAGTTCCGTCGTCCATTCTATTATTTTAAACTTCAGTGTGAGGCAGGCTATCTAATGATTGATCGAAAACAAGCATTGCACAACACGAACTCACCGAATGATATGAGGAGAACCGACACCACCACAATCCCATGCACCTTCCGCACCCACATCGAGTGCTACACCTTTTTTGGTCCAATTCTTGGCGTCGTCCGAAACAGCCAGCAAAATACGATGCTTCCCGTCTACCGGAGACACACCCTCGTATAACATTTTCCATTCGGACTCTTGCGTCCAAGTGGACGTCGCCGCATCGTACGATGCATCTTGAAATACACAACACCTGGCACAACCTGCCTTGTCGTCCTCACTACCAGGTCGTAAACAAACACCCTGTTTTTTCCAACGAAATCCATCCGCCGAAGTAGCATACGCAATGCATTTTCTTTCGAATCTTTCAACATGGTACTGTAATACATGAGAAAGCTGTCTTCACTCTTTTCTTCCTCGTTGTTATTGTTCTTCTTGTTGTTGTCGTCTTCTTCCTTTTCATTATTATTATTTTGAGATTGACCGCCACATCGGGCCACGCACAGTACAGCTCTTCCGGCATATCCGATACGGCCAAATTCTCCCACGAATTGGGATCTTTTTGTCATACGGCACTACCATGGCCCCGTCGGATCATCTCCTTCCACACGCCCCCACGTGACACCATCTTGCGAGACTGCCACCCCAATTCTCATTTTCATACCTTGAATGGTGGCATCGGGCGGCAACGACGCTCCTGCATCTACATAATCCGCCATGGGCGTTTCTTCGTAATTCCCACCATGGTAATACATGAGATAGATACCGCCTTCCGCTAATACCGCCGGCGTACTCATGGGCAAGAGAACATTGCCCAAACCACAATGCGCAACATCAAAACTCCACCAGGCATCTTTGTTGAGTCCCAAACTGACACCGGGAATGTCTTCCGACACGCTACCGGTCGTATCTTTTGCCAAATCAATCCATTTCGACTCGTCGCTCGTCCAATGCGGCCGGTACTCAGCGGCGGCAAGGCATTTTCGGCGTCTTGGTGCATGTCGAGGGAGCGGCCGTGATACCACATGACGTATTCGGCTTCGCTTTGTTCGGACGAATCGCGAGCGTAACGATGGACACGGGCATTACCGATTTTGAAGGAATCGAATGTTTGCGGGTCGCTGTGGTCGCTGGGGACAAGATGATGTTGTTGACCGACAAGAGTGCAGTTGTGCTTGTTGTTGTTTTGTGTGGCGTCGACAGCCATGCGGTTGCTGTTGTGGCCATGAAACACACATGCGATAGATTTATTATCAGTTGTTTTCGCATTGTGCTTTCGTTTGTTTGTTTCTTATAATATATTGTTTCCTCGCGATGCGAGCGATGACACCAATGAGAAAAACCAAGAAAGATTTTTGCGGCTTCGTCGCTTCGAAACGAAAGACAACTTTCGTACTAAGGATCAAATGACGTCAGCATGGAAGATAGAGGACAACGAGGAAGTTCAAGTAAACTTACCACGGGAGTCAGTCTTGACACTCTTGGCAAGTCACTTGTTCATCGTCATCGTTCGGGGCTAGCCAACGACGCAGTCCTGTTGGCTAGATTTATTATTATAATGTTACGCCCGAAGGATGGTGTCATGAAGGATCATTTGCAGCGACTCTCAATTCAAGAAGAAAGAGATCATTTGCAAAGAAGAATGCCATCTGTATTGTTCACTCGACAAGAGACACGTAGTATAAGGGCAACTTGGAAGGAGAAGTTCAACAAATCTCCGATCCAACCTCTACAAACAATAATAATATGAAAGAGTAAACAAAGAACGGATGAATCGAGAATTCCGTTCAGCTGCATCAACATAAAATGACAATCGCGAGCGCAGAATGTCTCTCTAGCTAGAGAGGAGCAGTTATTGTATTCATAAGAATCATACTATTTCGTTTTCTTTCTTATTTCTTTAAGCCAGTTCCTTCATTTTCTTTTCAATAATTTCACGCTTCTGCTTTCTGGCTACCATGACTTTGAATCGATCGAAATCATTCAAAGATGCTCGCTTCGACTTGGCCGCTAGCTTCTTGGCCCACGAACTCTTCTCCCAGGCCGCCAATGTGCCAGCTTCTTCCCAGGCCTTGGCCAAGGTCTTGGGGCGAGCATTTCGTTGAATTTTGACCGTCAAGTCAGTCAAGGCAATACGAGTGAACGAAATTACTTGTCGGCCTGTTTGGGGTCCATCAATCAAGCACTTGTTCTGGTCGACAACATCAATTACAGTCGCCAACTTGCCGGCTTCGGGGCCGTAGTTGATCAGCACAATGCGACCGACTTCCATAAAACGTTGAAACGGCATTTTGGAATTTGTTTTGTTGAGTAATTATATTAAATAAAAAAGGAATGAAGGAATGTATTCAACGACAAGGAAAGGTGTGTGTTTGCGGAAGATACAGCAAGCAACAGTCTTTTTTTTCTCGGTGAGAGGGTGATTTTTAGTTAGCGCGTTGCTTTGTCGCGAACGGCAGAGCATCGTTTTAGTAATGCGGTAAAACAAATCACAGTGTACTTTATAAGTTACAGTGAAGTTGAATCACCAGTCAGTCACGGGCGTGAGGTCCGCTTGTCGGTCGACACGTACTTATCCTCATCCTTCCGACGCCTCTTCATTCATCATTCTTCAATCGTCATCCGCACCTCATTCGTCCGTGTTTCTTTTCTGTGGCTTTTCGTATCGCTCATTTTCCGCAACGAACAATACAAATAATAGATCCAACCAAGTTATTTCATCGCTCATGAATTGCCTTCCCTATCCTTCCTTTGCGAAGGATGCGCCCGTTTCCGAACAGCGTCTCGGTTTGACGGCCGTTGGTCGTTGTCGCATTCATCCGGCCTCGCATGCCGATTATCCCTCCATCTTGGCCTTGACGATGCAACAAGCTGTGGAAGAGGACAAGAAATTGCAAAAGAAATACATGAAACAGTCGGTTGCACTTGCTCAAACCTTTTACAAACAACACTGCAATTGGATGTTTCCGTGATTGATGTGGAAGTCGTTTTGCCTTCGGACGATGTCATTCGATCGAATGGATGTTTGGCAAGTTGCTTTTTTGGATGCAGGATGCCAACGTGTCGTGGTCGACACGTTGGAAGCATTGGATGCTGCGCGAGTGCCACCGGAACGCCTTGTGTTTCATTTCGAAGATGCTACTGCTATGAGTATTACAGATGAAATGAATGGCTTGTGTTCCAGTTACAGTGTTTCAGTCGATGCCAATAGTGCACTAGCTTTGGCCGAACAACACAAAGATCTTTCCTTGTCGATGCATATACCTTCGTCATCCGATAGTCTCTCTGAGGACGCCCTCGTCACTCGTCCAACAAATCAGTTCACTGAAACACAGTCACGTGTCGGTCGCTTTGGTGGACCCCACCGCCACATTGTTGGGACGCTGTTACGCATCCTGCATTCGTTCCGATCGACCGGACGGTCTCTTTGCGACTGTCGTTTGCTCCCGGCAAGGCATCGCCTTGGGATTGGTCTATTCGAATACGGATTCGATCATCGCAGCGCTAGAATGCGGCCGCGGGGTCTATTTTTCTCGCAGTCGACAAGGTCTCTGGCGCAAAGGGACACATCGGGTCATTACCAAACCTTGCACCGTCTTGATGTCGATTGCGATGGAGATGCCCTCCGATGTACCGTCACCCAAAATACCAGTGAAACGACAAAGCCACCCGCGTTTTGTCATTTGGAAACCTACACTTGTTGGGGCGCATCGCGGGATTGCGTCATCTCGAAGAAACGTTGCAAGAGCGGATGCATTCAGCACCGGAAGGATCGTATACGAAGCGATTGTTTGAAGACGAACAATTGCTGCGGGACAAATTGGTAGAAGAAGCACAAGAATTGGCCGAAGCCGATACACCCCAGCACGTGGCCGAAGAATTGGCCGATGTCTTGTACTTTAGCATGACACGGGCAGCCAAGGCAGGAGTAAGTTTGGATCAGGCTGTAGAAGAATTGGATCGAAGATCTCGGAAAGTGACACGCCGTCCGGGGATAGCAAGGCCTTTCGGATTGCGGCAGGTCAAGCGATCCTGGAGAATAAGCAGCAGCCACAAGAGTAATAATGCGAGGATGCTATTTATCAGCTATCCTAGCAAAGTACTTTTGAGAGTTCAGCGTGTTATCGACAGTCCACAACTATTTACATGCGTTCGTTCGTCTTGGAAGGGGTCAGGAGGGAACGAAACGTTACGCATCACCTTATAACCCTTAGTAGCTTAGTAATGTCCGTCAACCGCCGAATGCCGATTGCCGACGCGACATCAAAATTGTGGCTCTCCTCACAGAAACCAGAAAATGACTTTCTTATTCGACGTTCTTATTGATTCGTTTGGTTGCTGTATAGATAATAGTCTTTTATAATCATTGCTCTCTCTATCAATATTGCAAACGCACGAAAATGGCACCACAAAGAGAAGCTATCTCGGTTAATTTCAAGTACCGCCATCGACTAACCTTACCGGCACAAAGCAGGTACCCTTAGTCTTCCGAACCTTCAAAAGCGGCATTCGGACTACGGACAGACGACAAAGGCGGAATTTCCCTCCACTCAAATTTCAAGCAAAAGCGAAGTTCGTATTCTATGTCGCGTATTCTCGTCTTGTTTTCGCTTGCTTTACTATTATTGTTCGGTTTGCAAGAGATATCCGATTAAATCATGCCCAAACTAGCCAAAGTGGGAACATTCCGCAAGACGGCAGCGGCCGCGAACAATAAAGCAAAAGAAGAAGCAGGAGGCGAAGAATTGAGTCGAGGACAGCGCAAACGACAACAGAAACGTGAACAGTATCTGCAAAAAGAAAGAATGATTCTTTCTTCACTGAGATTGAAACGACAAGAAGAACAAAAGAAACAAATTGATGGTATGGATGCCATTCGATCGGCTCTGCTCGATACCGTCGCTGAAGACGAAGAAGAAAAGACGAAATGCCCGTATTACCCCTGTCGTTGCCCCGAAATCCAACAAATCAAAGCAAAGCCTTGTGCAAAAGAAGTCACACACTTGAATTTGGTCCGACAGCATCCTGCGTTTCAAGCCGATCCATTTGCGACCATTCGGGAGCATTTGCAAAATACCATGGCTCAGACTGCCCTCAACGGCAAAAGAGGCGGCACGACAATTGAAAGAGCGCAACGACAAGAAAGAAGAAAAGAAAGCACTGAAGAAGGAGAATGCTTCTTATAAGAAAAAGAGGCCAAAGAAATTCAAAGCGACGCGATCCAAGTCGAGATAGTGATGATGCAACAAATATACAGTGTGAATCAATTATAGAATCAATCGCTCTCAGTTGTAATGTTGACTAGTCAAGACACTGTTTCGACGGTTTGTTGTCGGTTGTCTTTACGTCTCCGCTTCTCATCCGGGGCATGATGATTCTCTTGGCTGTAAAACGATCGCAACAATTCAATGGCTTCGTCTTGCAACACTCCACCGACTATAGGATAACCGGCATCTTGATGCACGTGTAAAATACTCCCACATCCTCCAAACTTGTCATTGCAACAACCAAAGACGACGCGACCAATCTTCAACTCGCCCAGTGCAGCCGCACACATGATACACGGTTCACATGTGACGTACAAGTGACATTGCGAAAGATCCTTTGGATGCTTTTGATGTTGGGATCCCCAACTCGGCAGTAAGACTCCTCCATCCGGTGAACGAATGGCGTCATCGTTATGAAAATAATCGTCCAACGTCCTTTGGTGCTGCTTTGCTTGAATAGGAATTTTAGCACTTTGTGCATAGGCATGCGGAGACATTCGCAATTGATCCGACGAACGACCTCCCGTCCACAATCGATCGATCGTTACCAGTTCCGCATGCCGCGTCGCGTCTCGAGTCGCATTGACTTGATTGGCGCCGTGCGACAAAATAGTACCGTCGTTTTGGACCAAGACACATCCGACTGGAACTTCACCAAAAGCGAGTGCATCTTTCGCGACCTCTAACGCCAGGCGCATGTAGTATTCGTCGTCGTTGCGTGAATTCATTGAAAATGCGTTATGCTGCAGATCATTCAATCGTCTGTGGAATTGGCTTCGATAATATAGTCAAGAAAGGGACCAGTCAACATGCAATGGCTCTCGTTGTTTTTATGTTTGTGTTTGTGGTCTTGGATGGACTATTGGACGCGAGCTTTGAGTATTTTACTTATTAGAGTTCGAGGTTACAGCCAAATGCTATCGAATGAAGCCCGATGACGACAGACAGACGAACACAGAGGGGAAGAAAATGTCGCTCGATCGCTTGGTTCCGTTTACACTGTACATTTTAGTAGACTTTCCCTTGATACGGTACTCAAACGTTCTAAGAGCCGTTTCGTCAATAATTTCGTGTCCTTCGTTTTCTGCGTGGCTACTGGTACGGTACCATTGTTCAACCGCTTCTACTTTGACGCTGTTGTGTCTTATCGACCTGTATTACAGCGGACGTTTTCATTAAAAAAAAAGAAAGAAAGATTCCTGACAACATTATTACTTGATGGACGAAGAATTCGTTGAATTAAAACGAGAGCAATTTACATGCTAACCATTAACTGCGAATGAAACCCACTGCATCTTTACGATATGTTTCTCCTCCGCCTCCCGATTATCGTGTGGTAACGCCACCTGCTTCGGCCAAGCGCGCTATTAGTTATCCTTCCAATAAAAATAGCCAACACTCCTTTTCCTTGGCCGTCACTATACTGCGACGATCGTCGGCGCAGCAAGCATGGGGACTTTCTTTCTCTAAATTCAATTCGCTGGTCATTTTGGGTTCCGTCACCGCTTTGCCCGATGTCATTCAAGGACATTGGATCGCACCCGCTGCATCGATTACCGATGCTCCCTCGTGCGAGTGGCTGCGGTCGCCTAATTTTCCACAACAAGTCATTCCTCGCATTGCACGACAAACAATACAGCAATCGTCATCCTTCCATCAAGCATTACTACCAGGCGATTTAGTTCTCGCCATCAACGGCCATTTTCCCAGTCAATACGGTCCTTCGATCGATGCACTCGCTCAGTATTTACGATCCACGCAACAGATCTGTTTGCTCATAGCGCGGCACCCGACTGCCGTATCAACGGCGTGTCATCAACACGAAACTTTACTGAGAAGTGGATTGTTGAGTTTGAATCGAGCTTCGTATTTTGGGGCACAAGCGGCGCATGAAATTTTGGCACCGTATTTTGTGCCCAAGAAAAGAAGATCAAGCAAGCATCCCGGAAGCCCAAGCAAATCTTTCCGGTCGCACACAAACCAGCACCGCTTACGAATTCGTTATTTGTGGATCCTACTTCGGGAAAGCCGATGCCCTATGATGATGATAATGATGATATTCCGGATCCGGACGAAGGAACGTATGCACAGCAGTTCCTTTATCCTCAATGCACGACGGATTTTACAGGTTGGTTAACGGATCGCAAGCGCAAATGGAGGAGCTCGTATCGAGCGTATCCGTATACTCAAACATGGATTGAAGATGAAAAAGTAGCACTTCAGAAAAAAGAGTTGAATCGAGCAGATCTTTCCGTTCCGGTGGATTTCTGGTCGACGCAGGGCTTTGATAGTTTTATCAATGGATGAATGCGTCGAAAATGCGATGGAAGCGTTCTTATTCGTGGAATCAGCAAAAGAGACGCCGGATCGAAGACGACATCAACGAAGTAGTCCACTTGGAGGATGGGGACAACTTTTTTGAATGGTTGCGCGTTCGAAAGAATCAGTGGCTTGTCCAACGACGCAAGCGCCAGAGAGCGTGTAGCAGTTGTAGAGACCGTGTTGCAACCGGCTTTGAAGATCGCGCCGCACGAACATTTGCTCGAGGCACCCGAACTGGTTTTGATTGATGAATTGCTGGAGGAAAAAAGAAAGGAGAATCGGAAGAAGAAAGAGATTCCTCCTTTTGATATCGTTCGGCTCATGAATCCCATAGAAGGGAGTCCCGACGACGTGCTAGCGCACATTGTTTGGCCTTTTACCAGCAATGGAGCACGGGAAGCTACTTTGTATCAGCAACAAAACAAGGAATGA
Organism: Fistulifera pelliculosa; assembly: GCA_026008555.1. Classification (NCBI taxonomy): domain Eukaryota; phylum Bacillariophyta; class Bacillariophyceae; order Naviculales; family Stauroneidaceae; genus Fistulifera; species Fistulifera pelliculosa. Next base: position 10,950 of record BROJ01000300.1, on the reverse strand, counting down.
TTTAGAGCAGCGGGAATTGATGTGGCAGCAGCTGTGTCCATCCCACTGGACGTTGCCACGTCGTCCGCGAAAGCCTTGGTGTGAACTGTATCTGGGCTTGCTGCGATCTGAAACGGAAAATGCCCGAAAGAAATGGGACGATGTGCTATCCAAGAGCTCCACATTGCTCTTGAAAGGAGACCATGTCCAGTCACTGGAAAAGCTTGTAATCGCAGCCGAAAAGGATTTTCAATTTGGTGTGAACTATACCAGCGGCGTCGTTTGTGAACGAAACTCTTTATTGAATTTGGCTGTCATTCACCAAAGACACAAGGTGGTCCGTTGGCTCGTGATAGTGAAGGATGCGGATATAGAAAGCTACGATCGCGGTGGATTTACACCGCTTCTTAACGCTGCGTATGCCGGCGACAGACATTTGGTGCGCTTTCTACTTCAACACGGTGCAGATAGGTCGAAGATCGGGCAGTTTCATTACACAAAGCCTCTCTGCTCTCCAGACTTTAAGGGTTTTACAGCCGAGGATGGGCGGATCATAAAGGCTTCCCAGATTTGGCGAGGCTTATTCGGCTAGGTCTGTAGAGTTTCTGTTCGAATATGGCGAAAGACGGATGAAATAATGACGTTCAACAAGGCGGTCAGCTTTTGGTACGGCAGCGCGGCTCTAGTTTAAGGGTGCTTATTTACTTGTCCTATAATCGATACTCTACAATCTTGCTTCTGTATCACTGACTAGTCGTTCTACTACGTATCAATGAAGGGATTCATAAAAAGCTAATTCGCCTTATTCACAGTCTCTACTCTAATGTGAATCAAAGCTGGTATGCCTTCTCGTTGGGGTACTCGGTCCACTGGTCGGACGATTGGAGATGCAGAGAACTGACTAGGCACGCCTCGACTCGATAAGCCGGATATTGGCTCTCGGTTGTGGCTAACGATACGACAGTATTTCTCCCAGCTCTGATACCAACATTGAGCATGAAGAAAGAATGGAGAGGATAGTCCCTCAAATATTCATGAAGTGTCTGCTCTTGGTCTGTTCCTCCTCTTGGCTCCTTTTCGTTCGCGAACTGTTGCTGGTGCGAGAGAACTGATCTTTAGAGATTTCCTCTCGTGAAGGGGGAACCAGATCGTCGTGATCGAAAAAGTCCTCCTGAAATAACGACGGTGAATAAACAGAGGTTGAATGTGTCACACCCACATTCGAGGAACTCCTTTTCCGGTATACCATAGAAGCGATAATAAATGAATAGATGGATCTTGAAGGTTTCGCTTGGACGAACAAACTAAAAGCTTTCCCGAACAAGAAAAATGATGCACATCATTGCAAAAGAGAAAGCAAAAGAAAAATAAGGCACACGCATTTCGTTCTGGAAAGCGTTTCTTGCGGTGGAGAGTCCACACGATACAAAACGAATGTACTTTTCATGTTACGGTACTGTGCAAAGTTGTCGCAGGTCTCAGGTATGATGGCCAGACGAGTTGCGATTTGCGATACGGCATGTTTTGGGGACGCGCTGTTTTGGAGACGCCTCGAACAAGATCGAAAAAAGTGCACCGCTCATTTTGCGACTTATGATTGCGACCTTCTTCTTCATTACTCCGAGTATTATTATTTCACCTATCGGAACTTACAACAATTGTATTTGAACTCATCAATAAAAAAAACAAATAGAACTTCAGAATGTCAGAAGATAAAGAAGCTGAAATGACACCGGACGAAAGATTGACTTGGCTGCGAGAACGGGTAAGAAACCTGCGTCGTGGTTGTTGCGGCAACAAACGAGGCTTCGTCCCTCACATTAATGTATGCGTTTCACAGGGCGTACATGTTTCAACGGCAGAAGAGCGCATGGCAGGACGTGTCAAGGGAGCACATCAAGAAGCGGAAGGCTTGGAAGCTGGGGAAGAAATCTCGTACGTGTTGGTGCCGGCGGATACGACGCAGCCGTTGCAAGAACTCACCGTCCGACGAGGCACGACCGGAGGAGGAGATATTCTGACCGAGCACTTGATTTCGGCGTTTTCGAAAAACAATCCGACGTCGATGTCTCGTTGCTACAGGAGCAAGCGCAGAATGCATTGTTGGGATCGGCCGATGCACCGGCCTCTGTTTCGCACGAATCACTCCAAAAGTTGCATCGCAAGCCAGTGTGGAAGTGTTTTCACTTGTTTATCCGAGTCCTGTGAACAAATTTACGGGCATCAATATCTATTTGGATGAAGTCGGTATGCTGAAGCGACTGCGTATGAATACACGAGCCAGCAAATACGCCGAACTCGCTGGATTCAATCCGCCTCCACAATTCTATGGTGACGTCTATCTCGGTCGCATTCAGAAACAGGAGGTCGGATTATCAATCAGTCGTTTGTACAAGGTATTGATACGTCCTTTGATGCACCCTGGTTGAAAACGGCGGTCACGGAGAATTTGGAGCATCAAATGGAAATGAATCGCATTACGGGTCGAACGGATGCGACGCAAGCGGCCGTGGCGGGGAGTGACGGAAAATCCAAAGAGGAAGAGGGATATACGTGGACACAAACGGAGGATGAACTGGAAGTGACCGTGCCGCTGCCGGCGGAGGAACCGGTAAAGATTTACAAGTCAAATTTCGTCCGCAGTCGTTGGAAGTGCACTTTCGCAAAGAACCTTTGGTTTTACTCAAGCTGTTTGAAAGTATTGATGTAGATTCTGGAACTTGGACGATTGACAAGAGTTCTACACCAGCGAAGGCTGTTATTTCCATGGAGAAAAAAGAGCAGGCGCTATGGCCGAGAATTCGAGACTGAGACCTAGAGAGATAAACTAGAACTGCTACTTATCAATAGTAATCAGTATGGCCAAAGCTATTTTAGGCGCTTGGAGCAAACAAGCAATCAATAAAAGTCCCGCCTTAGGTACTATGATGGTAAGCTTACAGTAAAGGCTAGCTTCTCCGGGTGTTCTTCAAATCAGGGTACGACCGGAACGAAAGTCGGGAAGAGTTGAGAAAGTGAGTAGAGGAGAATCGGTAACTCGATCGCTTTTACCAGTTACGTGTGAGCTTGCCATAAGAAGCGTTAGAATGATTTTAGTGCGAGTGATGCAGACATTTTGGCCTGTCCCTCTGACTTTGGCCTGTCCTACCACCCGCATTGCGCTCGCAGCAGAGCAAAATGATTTCATTTTTCTTCTGTTATTGTCCTTTATTGCTAACCTTGTTTTACTCTAATCAACGAGAAAAGAAATAGCAATGACGTCGGAAGTTTCAAGTGGACTATTCGAGGTTATTCCAGACCTGCAACGCACTCAAGAACAAATCGCTCGCTGGCAGGACGGGCACGAAACATCTACCTACAGGTTGCTTCGCGAGCCAAAAACGCTCTACGAACTTGAATTGTATGGACCAAAGGTAGCCGTTTGGATGAACAATGGAACTCTTGCTTGTGTTACTCAAAATGAGAATTACCCAAACTTGAATACTGTGACAAAATACACGCGCCTTGTGTTCAGCCTAGACAATCCCAGAAGAAATACTAGAATTGCAATTTCAGGCAAAACAGATGAGGATATTGCGGACACGGCCATGTTTTGGTGGGGCTTACATTGCCCAGAAGAATGTAACCCTCTTATTCTAATCGAGAACCAGTCCGACCGTTTCGACTTTGGCGCCGTAAAGCCAAGGCACCTCGCTACTTTATTTGCGAAAAACAAGAAACGACTTTTAGCGTTCGACGGGGTGACACTGGATGCCGTTCAGTCGATTTTTCTTGCCACAAGAAGTCATCCGATTGATCTGTCATTTGAATGTGAAGTAGTTTTGACGATGGAGGCACTGCTTTTGTCAACTCACTTCAGAGCCGGGTATCTCGTTTTGGTTCGCTTCATTTCTGTACGTTTAACGTCCGACTGTGCGATGTAGATATTGAGCTGCTTGTGAATCTTGAGATTTTGAGAAACTGACGTTTTGGGATAGTCGTATGGGGCTTCTCCCTTTCTCTGCACCGGTGAAGAAACTTGATTATGCGCTTGATGTCGCGAAATTGCTGGTGACAGACATTCAATCTCTCGAGTTTGTGGCCGAGGAACTTACCTTATGGTTAGGTGGCGACACTTGGACCGATGGAATGAACGTCCTTGTTTCTTTTCTCGGCCGACTGGCTGATTTCGATCATTTTAAGCATCTTGAGCTTGGGTTCTCTGTTCAAGACGACACGTTTGTTGAGTATGATCCAGCGAAAACAATCCTGAAAGAGCTTGCCAGGGCTATAACAGCTAACCAAGGGCTGCAATCGTTGAAACTGGATTTGAGTCACATGTTAGAGGAGGACACTTTAAAGGATCACTTTCTGAAGAGTATCTTTGAGGCCATTGAAGATCATAAGGGCTTGCGTACCATAAACATCGAGACAAATCCAGACGAAGTAGGACTTGACTTTGCGTGGTTGAAGCAATTACTTTCTCGCAATCGGCGCCTTGAAGTCGATGGCGACTGGGTGCGCTTTATGGTGAATCAGCAGGAACTAGATGAAGTATATTCGTTCAATCGTTTCTATCTTGGCTGCGAAATGCTCAAGTATACACCGCAATCTGTTCGAACGACGCTGGTAGGGACGGCCTTGACCGAAAAGGCTTCTGGAGATTTTCAGCGATCTGCTCTCTTGATGACCAAATATACCGACTCTCTGTCTGAGTGTTTCCAGTTTGCGAATATAGACAGTCTCGCTACTTCAGAGCACGATCGCCCTTCTCGTTCGAAACGGAATCGGATAGCTTAGCACCTCGTGCTTCGGAATAATTCACATCTGTCGACTGCGGCTAAACTAGATCTGTTAACTATTATATCGAATATTTTTCACCTATATTATAATTTTATATAAAGATCGCTCCTCTCTACTAAGCGCTGGGCAAAAGTTGGCCGAGTATCCTTAGTTGCGTATACCCGGTCCTAACTTGCGTGTCCCTCCGGCTTTGCGGACAAATCCGCACAAAGACCGCGCTGCGATCGGCAAATATGGCCATTTCATTTCTATCAGGTAAACTGTCAGGACTTATTATGCGCTGGGCACAAATGCTGGTATCCCTGTAATGGCGCGCCCCAAAATGAGCGCGTGTACATCATGTGTCCCTTCGTACGTGTTAACAGCCTCCAAGTTCATTACGTGCCGAATAATATGATATTCATCCGAAATCCCATATCCTCCCAACATGTCTCTGGCAACCCGAACCATCTCGAGCGCTTTACCGCAATTGTTGCGCTTGATCATGGAAACCATCTCCGGTTTGGCTTTCCCTTCGTCCATGAGTCGTCCTACTCGCAAACAAGCTTGTCGACCCAACGTAATGTCAGTCGACATGTCGGCCAATTTCTTTTGAACGAGCTGCGTCGCTGCGAGTGGAGAACCAAATTGCTTTCGATCCAACGCATATTCTCGGGCTTGGTGCATACAAAATTCAGCCGCACCCAGTACACCCCAAGCGATTCCATAACGTGCATGGTTCAGACAACTAAACGGGCCTTTGAGTCCCTTGACATTCAGTACATTGTCTGCCGGAACACGAACATCCTCCATAAAATCATCCCCGTGCAGGACGCCCGCAAACTAAACTTGCCTTCAATTTTGGGTGCCGTGAGCCCCGGTGTATCCTTTTCTATCACAAACCCATGAATGTCACCTGGCTTGCCGTCCGAATCCACCAATCGTGCCCACACAACAAAGACATTGGCAATCGGCGAATTAGTGATCCAATTTTACTTCCATTCAATACATACTCGTTCGTGCCGGCATCATATACGGCTTGCGTTTCCATATTCCCGGATCACTTCCATGATTCGGTTCCGTCAATCCAAAACATCCAATGTACTCACCACTGGCCAGTTTCGGCAAGTACTTTTGTCGGACTTGTTCGCTGCCGTACGCAAAATGGGATACATGACCAAGGAGGATTGCACTGACATGGCGGAACGGTACGAGGAATCCACGCGCTCCACCTCGGTCGCGAGCAATCCATAACTGACGTATCCCAGACCCGAGCCGCCGTATTCGGGCGGCAAAGTGGCGCCCAACAAACCCACTTGGCCCATATCTTGCATCAACTTGTGATCGAGCGTAGTTTCGTGACGATTGGCTTGGACAATTCCTGGCATTAACTGACCTTGACAGAAATCCCGAGCTGCCTCCCATACGGCGAGTTCTTCCTCGGTCAGTTGGGAACGAAATAAGAAGGATCATCCCAGAGATAGGGCGCTTTGGAGCCAAAGGCGTTCTTGGAAGGCGCGGTTGTCATGCATCGGCGTAAATGACGGTTCAAAATGCTGTGAACGATTCTTGGACTCTTGTGAAACATATTATCGTTGTTATTTGTGATCGAGCGTATAGTCAATGTTGTGACAAAAGCATCAAATACATCACATCACGAGAATGAACAACAGAAGCCCTTCAAAGAATGAAATTCGTTTGACAGCAAAGAACTCTTTTCGATTTGTTTGCGCTTTTTTATTGACACGCCCTTTTCGGTGCGCTGCGCGCCGGTCGCGCGCCCAAGTCCCGAGTGGGCTCGACTCAATTTTGCCGCGCAACGACAACGTCAAAACTGCATCTCGCCTTTGTCCTTTTGCTATCATTATTTCTTCTTATTATCATACCAGTGACATAACCAGTTAACAAACACAATACAAATATCAATTCATACTAATGTCAAAATCACTCCCGAAATTGGTCGGTCTGGGGATCATAGGAAAGAACAATGCGCCGCTCTACATGTGCGACTGTTCGGCTCTGCTCGACGATCCCATCGATAGCAATCAGCAAAACGGCGATTATTATGGATTTTCACTAGCCTCCGAGAAACAGAGCCAAAGTTTACCTGTGCAGCATCAACTCCTGATGCATGCTGCCCTCGATCAAGTCGATGACTTGGTCGAAACGATTCATGGTGAATCGTCGAACAACAGTCCGTTTTCGGGCATGCCCGTACGAAAACAAAAGCCCAGTCCTGCATTGGGTCCGCACTATTTAGGCGTGTTACTCGATTTGGGAGAAAATGAATGGCAAGTGCATGGTTATATTACAGCTACGAATATTAAAATCATGGCCTTGACCAAGCTGAGTAGTACTGGAGCGAACAGAGGTGAAGCGGTGCGGAAGTTATTGGAGACGGTGCATTCCATGTGGATTACGTATATCATGAATCCCTTTCAACCCGTACGAGATTTGGTCAGTATTGAATCGGATACGTTTGATCAGAATATTCAGAGAGCGGTTCGAATGTATGCGGGTGTGTCTGCCGAGTAGATGATTCGTGGGCGTAAATTAATAAGGCAAAAGAGTTCTTGCCTCTGAATCACCTCGATTTTTTTAGAAATATTTTCTTTCTGTTACACTCGATCTTTCTTTGATCCGCGTCACAGACTTTCTTACTAGAGGAACCTAGAGACGGCTTCGGCCAGTATTCCGCCTGCAACAAAGGCATACAACCAAAAGGCAATTTGCCCCGTTACAAAGGAGAGATCAGCGTTTCCCACTTGCCTTGTGGAAGGTACTAGTAAGCTATCAGTACTGTTGTTGACAGTATTTCGAATCAATTTGGTATTCGTTCCATCCAGCTTGGGGCAATTGGTTCGTTCCGATATTAAAAGCAAATGCGTGCCAAACTCTGTTTCAATCGGGCCTTCTACTATACCCAATCGTACTTCAAAACACGCCTTGTCAAGCTGAGCCGATCGACAGAACCCCTGTGGGACGAGTTCCCCAATCAAGCCGCCCCGAAAATTGGTCAGCTCGTCGCGACTGTATCGTTGGGCGGCTTCTTCAAAGGCGTCTACGACATATTGATCACTGTTGCGAATCTTTTGTTTCAAAATCAAGCACAGGTCGTCGCTGTTAGGAGGTAATAGAATGTGACGTGCCGTCACGCGACGTGTGAGTGCTAAATAGTCGCGTTGGATGCGTTGCAGTGGTTGGAGTAGAGCCGAAATGATTGGCAAGACGAGCACGGTTGCAAGGAAAACGAGTGATAAATAGATCCGTGTATTTCTCATCGCGAAAGAATGACAAGGGCGAAGAGATAGAAAGAGAAAAAGAGAGCGCAATTGTTTATTCTCGGCTTGTATGTATTTAGTTGCGAGAAAAATTTGTTTTGTTGCAATGTTGTTTTCTCGGTGGAGCTTTTCTGACTCCGTATGTTTCGGTGTGTATTCACCCGATAGAGTTAGCGGTAGTCTCGTTTATGCCCACTTTTCTCTGGAATGAATTCAAGAAATACAACCTTTCCTCTATCAACGATCAACATCAACGCGACCTGAAAATCGAGCAAAGTACGCCTGCAACTTTTCTAGCTTAGTAGAGAAAGACTTACAAGCAATGTCGATACGAATAATCCAGCTCCGATGAACAAGGCCCCGAAGTTTTCGATGGCTCAGTGCAGTTGGGAGGAAGAAACGATCCATTGTCAATTCGACTAACGCTTTCGCAAGATTCGACTGACAAATCTTGAATTTGTTGCAACAGAGGCTGACACACGGCAAGAGGCGAAGTCTCGTTGGTCGTTACATTCGAAGGAGCCCCGCAAAGTGTTTCCCGAGCTGTCGCTTGTTCTTGAATTAGCGACGCTTTTGTACCAAATGAAATTGCGAACAAACTCGGCCAAGTTCCTCTGGCTTCAAGTCAAACATGATATTGAATTCATTCCAGCAAAGATCATCCGACATGGTGCAATTGACGATTTGACCTTGTGTACCAGGAACCGTCGGATTTAATTCCAAAGTTTCATTGTTGAAGAAATCCGGATACATAATTCGGACGTATTGAGCTACCGAACTATTGGTGCCTCGCACAAACAAGGTAAGGAGTGTATTCGACGCTTCGTTTTCGTTGGCGTACGGACAGATACCCCACATTCGATCTTTGGGAACGGCCGCTTGTGAAATATTGAGAGCTTCTAAGCATGTTTCGTTAGCTCGATACCATGCTTGTAGTGTGCCTTCGTAGAAACTGTAGACGGAGCAGGCTTTGTCCTCGCGTATTGGCGCCGTGTTGAAGAGGCAGGGTTCACACGCCGGCTCGGCTGTCGCTATGGTAAACGGTAGAATGAAGAGGAGGGAACTTATGTAGGATTTCATGTTTGTTTTCCTCCTTTTGTTGGGGTCGTCGTCAAGTTAGAATATTTGAAATGAAAATAAATGTAATGAAAAGCCGATGTCTTGCTTTTCTTCTGTTCCTCAAGATGTTGTGACAATCGTTGCTCGTCGATATCAGTCATATTGTACCTTCTCTTCGCAACGGAAACATGTTCGCCTAAGTAATTGCTTTTGAATGACTCTTGATCTCGTAACCGGTACCAAATCAGCTAAATGGAAATTGTCGAGTACCGGATGAAGTTCAACGAACAAAATCACAAATTCTCCATTGCATTTTCGCTTCTGGCTCTGGCTGCATGCACTCCGTGTTGTTCCTTGTTTCCAAAATTTCGAATAAATTAGAACGTGAAAGACGAGGCGCATTATTTCCATCGCAAGCTGATTACAATACCGACGAATACTACAATGACAAGTTCGCCACCAGTTTACACGGCGCCGACGGATTTCGGTTTCGAGTCCAATGACATGAACGCCAGCACGTTTCGTTTCAGTAAAGCAGAAGTCGAGGACTTGCGATTTTCATTTCGCTTATTGGATGTCTCGAAAACAGGAAAAGTCTCTCGGGGTGATTTAATCAGCTTGCTATCGGATTTGTCCGTGACGGAAGAGCAACCGCCGCAGAGCAATGTGCATCGTCTCTTGAATGCCGCCAATTCACTGACCGTGGATTCTCTCACGGAGGATGATTTCATAGATTTGGTCATGTCAGCCTCTTCGAACGATCAGCGCTCTGAAATTGAAAAAGTATTCGAAATGTTCAGTGGCGGAAAAGAACGTATCACATTGGATGATCTTTCGCGCGTTGCGGATAATTTGGGAGAAGTCATGAGTGAAGAGGAATTGCGCGAGATGCTGACTCGCGCTTCGCCGGATGGAAATGGAGTGACGCTGGAACAATTCGCGGAAGTCATGAATCGGAAATTATTCCGGTAATATGTTGAGGTGTCGAACTAGCTCCGCGCGTCTGTATTCAGCGTCACGGAGTAAAATGCAGTCTTCTTTTCTAATCGAGACGGGCCCTTCTACATTTGGTTAGACTAGTTCGTTCATACAACACAAGAGAAATGCCATTGTGTTGTAGGGTAAAAAACAACTAAAATTCTAATAAGTCTCTAGCAACTGCCGAACAACGTCTCGTGGCGCGTAAACGAACATGGTCGCTGGATAAACGGAAGATCCCCAAACAGGGTGTTCCAATATCTTGCAAAAACCTGCGCTGTAGGATCTGTAGCCTAAACAACATTCCATTCCATCTACTTCCGAGAACACTTTGTTGCAATTCAAGGTCAGCATCGGAAGTCCACTGCACGGATCAATGAAGTCTGTCGTTGCAAGCGAATGAGAATATCATTCAAGCAAAAGATAATAAGGAAGAAACGTCATGCAAATAAGATTACGCACCTGCCCAATAACCTGCTTCTTTAATCTTTCGACAGAAAACATTCGCAAACGTCATGAAAACATTCAAACATCGATCCTTTTCTTGCTCAATCTTGTCTCCGATTGCCACTAGATCTTCAATAGCATGTTGATTGGTGGGAATGGCAAGGAGTTCGCAGGATGCAGAGAGCGATTCATCAAAGGACAAATTCTCTTCAGGAAATACGTGATGAAATTCACGAAAGAGTGGCTAGAGTCGAGGAATGCAACGAATAGGAAGAGTGAGGAGGCAGCACGAGGAAAATAGAAAACTGTGACAGATCTGACATTGTCAATCACAAATCTTTCGTTTTGTTGCACTCACTTTCGGTAAGGTATGCATCGAAACCTCTAACGGGCTCGTGTTCGGCCCCAGTTGAAGAAAAAGGTCCCCAAAGAGTGGACGAAGTTT